>JAOEGS010009040.1:0-100053 GCA_025447755.1 Corythornis vintsioides | reverse complement strand
GTGTCATGCAAGTCCAGTAAACCTCATACTTTTTGGAATTACTGGACATGCTCGAAGTAATTGAGTGGTAAATTCATGTAATATTTTGTAGGAGTGGTACTTGCTTCTTTGTGTTGGAGTTGCTTTGCACATGCAATCCAGCCCTAGTGTTTGCTCTCAGGATCTCTTTGGGTTGCTCTAAGGATCTCTTTGGGATTGCTGGACATGGGAACATTCAAGGTGAGGCTGCTGCACATAGGCAGTAACATCCAGTTATTAAATACCAGCTATCCCAGATATACAGACCATTCTCAGAATCTTCCTGGAGAACATTTGTGTTTGAAAATGAGGATGGAAAACCAATCTATGGCAACCTGCATTTATGGTAGCCATATCTAACCACATCTACAGGTTTTCCTTCTACTGCAACACCTTCATACCCTCATAGCCAGTTCTTTTTTTATCTGCAGATGCTTTTTATCAGAACTCTGAGAGATACCCTGCTGTTTGCTCACATGGAGGGCAGCTGCCACCCAAGGAATCCTCAGTGCATCTCTGTTCCCAGCATTCCAGTCAGCAGTGCTCAACCCAGTGCATGGTGTTGGGCTGTTGAAAGATGGCATTGCCTCTGGTCATGATCTGCTGTGTGCTCGACACCCTGCTGGTCACAGGCCAAGGAGAGAGCAGAGAGGCAAGTCAAACAAGTTTCTTTCACCCACGCAGCATGCTGGGCCCAAGGATTGTTAGCCTCTATGCTACACAAGCCTGATACAGAGGTGGGGGGAGAATCTGGTTTGTCTTGGAGATGTTTTCTAACCTGTAAGTGCATAATGGTGATGGGTTATTTTGAGGCTTAGAGCTCTTGATAGGTGGCCTTTGGTGGAGTTATCTGTTCATTTTAAGACATTACTGCTCTCAACAGTCTCCTTTACCCTGCTGCTGGGTATTACCACACTCTCATGATGGAGACTGCAGGTCACAGGCTGGTGTATTAAAAAAACCACCTACTTCCATGATGCTCTGCTAGAATGATCACCTCAGGGAATTGGGAGACATCTTATGCATGACAACTAAATCAGCCACAGCTTGTTGCTCAGAGCCTTCAGTTCTTAACCATGAGTAGAAAGAGCCTTTGACTGAGCCTGCAGGCCTGAGGACAACATTCCTGCCTTTACTGCCATTGCAGATCCTCAGCCACCCCAGAGATCCACTGCTTGTTCATTTGGAAGTCTCTTGTCATAGCTGATACAACTTAAGGGGTCAAGAAGTATGTATAAAGAAACTTCAAAGTCAGTGATACTGGATTAAGCAAGAAGTAGGGATTTTCTTTGGAAGGAGAATTATTGAAGGAAGAAAAAATCTTAAAATCTTTGTAATTTATCATCTTGAAAATTGTTAGGTTTTAGTGGTTGTTCTATTTCCACTAAAAACTGTAGACATAATAGAAAATAGGTGGAAATATTTCTTTACATGAGGAATAAAATATGACATCAGAGTAAAAGATTGCATTTTACCCCAGTTTCACCAAGAAATTGTGTTGATATAATATTGTTCTATTTGTCCATCTGTTTCTGGAATGGAAGAAGATCAGAAGCAGGAATGGGATCTCCTCTTTCAGTGAGTTGAGAATGTCTTGTGGAATTTTATTAACAAAAATAGTTTAAAAGCTGGTCAGCTGTAAGACACAAGTCCATAGGAAATCGAAGTAGTAGTTCCAACGTTTACACAAACACTTAGTGTTCAGCAATGGATAAACCAGGATGGCTTGAAACAGTTACAGCTGCTGGTGATGTGCCCTGCCCACCTCCTACAGGTTACCATTTCTCCAGCAGCAGTGGCTCAATGCCTCATTAATCCCTACCCGAGTTTCTGCCTTTCACGATTGGCAGAGGAGGGCAAGCCAACATCAGTTTCTGCTCAGGCTTAAGCCAAAGCATTCTTGCCGTGGGAGACATCTTGCAGGGGAGATTAGTGTGCATTGTTAGGGCAGGTGATTTCTTTGTCAGCTGCACCTCAATCTAGTGTGAGCTGCATATGAATACCTTATCATATGAATGCACATGATAGAAGCATGCCAAAAGAAACAGAGTCCTGACTGATATGCTTTAGAGCTGATAAAAAACAAAAAACCACTCATCCCAGTATTGTCAACATAATTCTGCTTCTCTTTGATTTTTCAATACTATACAACAGTTCAAAAATGTAAAATGAAAAATAATTTGACAAAAATAACAGCATTTAATTGAAAATAATAGGAAGTATCAACAATACCTGTTCTTTGTATGACAGTTGTGTTACCTATGGCCCTATCTGTGTTCTACGGTGCTGTCGAGGAGTGCATAGCTGGTTGCTAGGGCATGAACACTCGCATCAGCATTTTTCCTGGGATGTGTTGTAGACAATGGGGCTGTATCAATGAAAGGCTTAGTGGCTAAAACGCTGGAAGGTGAGAGATATTGTAACTGACTGGATTTTTTTTACTCCAATACAGAAGCTGTTCTTGGCCAGGGACATTTAGCAGAATTTGGGGACCTACTTACACATCAACCGAGGCTCCGAGGCTCGTGATGGCAGCTGCGGTACCGGGGGGAAGGGGGGGCAGGGACACTCCGCGCCGGGCCGCGCTACCCGCTCAGGCGCTCGCTTCTCGGCTCTTTTACCACGGCTGCCTTTCAGCGACGAGTTTAGGGACGGTCCTGGATGATTTACTTAGTTTAGTGAACGCCGCTGCTCCGCGCTCGTTTGCTCAGCCCGCGCTTCGGCTGTAGCGCCGGCGGTTGCTGCTGCTGCCAGCCCACGGCCCCGCCGTGCCTGCGCTGCCGGGCGGCAGCGGGGGCGCCCGAACCCCAGACCCAGGTGCCGACGCCCGCGGGGGTGAGGGGCAGCGGGAGTCGCTAGAGAAGGGGGCGGTGGCCGACAGCGTGGGGCGGAGCCGGGGGAAACCGCCTTCCCCTCAGAGGCGGCAAGCGGAGCCCAGCGGCAGGTGGCGGCGTCTCGGTCCCTTTAAGGCTACGCCTGCTGTAACTCGAGTCCCGCCGCCGCCGCAGACCGGAGCCCCGGCCGCCACCGACGGAGCATCCTGCGCCTGAGAAGGGCTGTCCCGCCGCCGCGGGGAGGCATGGCGGCGGCGCGGCCCCGGTAGCCGCGCTTCCAGGTGCGGCGGGCTTGGGGCGGGGGGAGGCGGCTGTGGATCCGGCAGGGCGCTGAGGGGCCGGAGCTGGCGGGGCGGGAGCGGTGCAGCCTCTTTCCCTTGGCCCCGCGGGGCTGTGCGGAACGGCCTCTTCTTCCCTCCTTCTGTTCCTGAGCCATGGGCCGCCCCCAGCGCGGCGCCGCCCCCGGGGCCCGCGGGCCGCAGCCGGCGGCGGTCTCCGGTCTGACAGAGCAAAGTACAGCGGCTCTCCACCTCCGCCCCTCGTCCCGGCTGCGGGTGTGCGCGGCGCCTGCCCGCCTGCCTGCCTGCCTGCCTGCCTGCCTGCCGTGCGGGGCTACCGCCGCGGGCGGCCACGGCGTGAACGGCGGGCACCTCGGCTGCCTACGAAAGCCAGGTAATGCCCGCCTCGGGGGAGCGCCCGGCAGCTTTACCGTAGCGCTGCGGTGCCTGGTAGGGAGCCTGTTAGGGTCCCTCCGCATTCCTGCCCCTCGGTGCCTCCTACGAGTTTGGCGGGGTGTGTTTCCCCTTCTCTGTTGCTTTCCGACTGCAAACTTCTTGCAGGGTTTGTGGAAATCGATGTGGGTAGATGATACTGCAGCTCACAGCTCATGCTGTTCACCCTATCTTTCTAAAAAGCGTGCCTATTGTGCTGGTTGCTTTGGTCTGAATAGCCTTGCATAGGCTTAAGCTGCCAGTAGCTTGAATTTTGTGGTGTTTCTCTTTAATGTTGCTCAGTGAGCTAAGTAAGATAGCAAAGGCGATACGTCTGATCTAATTGGAGCAATAGAAACTGCCATTCAGAACCAACAGCACAGCAAAACTCAGGCACTGCAGATGTTATAAAATGTGCAAACATCCAGTAGTCCCGCTTTGCTTTCTGCTAATTAGTGTGACAAGTCTGCAGCGATTGGATTTACCTTTCAGTTTTAAACAGATCAGGAGAGCGTAGGGCTGAATGGGATGTCCTGGTATAACTAGCAGCTTTAAGGTGTAATCTTGTTTGGAAATTGATCCAATTTATCTTGAAATCCAGACTTAAAGTAAGGACTGCATGCTTTATCCTGCTTCTGCGCCACCTTCCAATGTCTTGTGGCTATACAGTTGTATTTCTTATTTTTATGATGTGAAAAATGGATGTGGAAATAGTGAAGTGAGAATATAAATGCTAAATGCCATTGATGGCACAACACTATAGGAACTCTTTATTGTCTTTTCACTAAGTGCCAACTTGTTTCTATCAGAAGTTAATGATGGTTTCATAGTGGGGGTGAATAAATGTTGTCGGGTTTGGTTTTTTTTTTCTTCTAAATTTAGAAACAGAATTGCAGGAAAATCACAGCATATTAATAGCAGATGAGAAGAGTATTTTCAGCTCTTATGATGATTGAACAGCTGTGTTATTAGCTTTTTCAAAACTACTGGGGTCAGTAGAGCACTTTGATACTGCCCTAGACATGTGTAAGTGATACCTTGATGAAAATTATTAGGTTCAAGTGTTTGCTGATACTGACCTAGTGACTTCATTGAAAACCTGCAAGAGAGAAGATCTAATAATCTGTGATTACTAGCCAAAAGGTTAAGGCAGTAATTTGGGGTAAGCCAGGAAAAGACCACTGCTAAAAAACTTAACGGTGAGGAGCCAGCCTGGATAAAGTACTGAATTACAAAGTACGTACACTAAACCTCCCACCCCTCCTAGCCTTCCCCTAACTCAAAAACCATCTCAGCTGACTGAATTGTAATCAATGACTATGCAGTTTGGGTGGTAAAGTGTCTGCTCATATATAATCCATGAAGTTCTGTGTCTTGATCAGACTTTGCTGGACAGCTACAAGAAGATAACTGGGGCAGAAAAACATAGTGTAAGCTGAAGCCACCTTTGACTTACTAACTCTGGGCATTGCCCTTAAGGCGAAGAAATCATAAGTAATCAGGAAAGTATTAGGTTTCTTTTAAGTGATAAGCTTTAGTTCAACAATATGAATGATTTTTCTTTTAAATAAAATCTGTTGAACAGCAGTTAATTTTCATGTTAAACAGGACACAGTTGAAAACAACTTAGAGAAAATGTTTATAGCTGAACTGTTTTTCCATCTCGCTTTAAACACGGTGTCTACACCTGGTCATTGAAATGACTTAAAAATACAGCACTCTTAATTTGACCAAGTAAAACACTAAATTATTCCTGGACTTGGTACTTAATGTACTTAAACAGCATCTTGATAAGCATATGTGAAATCACCTTCTGAAATGAGTCTTGCAAAACTGAGTATCTGTGACATTAGCCACAGAGGCTGGGTGACTACTTTCTTCTCTACCTTCATACCTTTCTCCTTTGTTGGCACATGGTTCTGTAGTTGCTGCTAAAACTCCTGAGAGATCCAGGTACATGGAACTTCTGTAAGTCAGATCATTCACTTCCCACACAAGTACTTAAAAAAATTCCCTGTCAGGCTCCCTAGAAGGAAGATTAGCTCTTCTAATGCATCTCTTGCAAGGGAGAGTTGAGAAGTTTTGTATTTAATTCCATAATCTCCTGTACTACCTGTCACATGCTGAAGCATTACTTATCTAATAAAATCTACTGGTACTAAGGAAACAAAACAAAACATGCATTTCTTTTGTCCAGGAGATTGTCAGTATTGCAACTTGGACATACCAGTATAGTCATTGCAGATGAATAAACTTGGAAGCATCATGAGGGTTGCTGTATTCTAGTTAAAAGGATGAAGTAGATGTGATTGATAGTCTGTGGTTTTGCTGAAGAAAAGTCTTCAACATGCATTTTGGCTTCCTTCACTTTAGGAATTAAAACAACTGATTTTTTTTTTCCCCTTTTTGTGGTCTAAGAGAGGACTTGTCTACTATGTGAGACAACAAAGCAGAGTTTTACTTTGTAGTAAAAATGCACTTAAGAACTGAATTTTCTGATTGCTGCCATGTACCACCCTTTGGTTTGTGTTGCACAGTTGTCCCAGAGCATGCTGCTGGATTCCTTTTGGGTTAAATTGAGCAGGAAGATGTGCCCTACATCAAATACAAGTATAACAACTGCAGAGTCCCTAGGATAGCATTGAAGCTGAAGTAAATAAACATTTGAAATCAGTCTTATATGGATTCAGGTTTACACTTGGCAAAACTGCTTTATTTGTCCTGCTTTCTGCTAGTCAGAGAAAGTTTTCATATAATTCACTTTCTTTTTTAACTCTTCAATCCTGGAGGAGGGAATAAAAAAAATAGGAGGGGAAAAAGTTCAAGAGCTTTATGCTTCTAAATCTTTGGAGACAAAAGTTGTTTTTGTTTTGTTTTTCTTGATCTATAAAACATATGTTTTGTTACATTACTAAGTTTAAAGGCAAACCATGTTTCAATATTCTTAACACTATTCTCACTTGGTGATGTAAATGATATTATATTAACTGGTGAGCTTATCTTTCTATTTTTATTCCTCTGAAGTTCATTTCCAGCAGCTTGAGGGAGGTTCTTCTCCCCCTCTACTCTGCACTATTGAGACCACATCTTGAGTATTGTGTTCAGTTCTGGTCTCCCCATTTCAAGAGGTACAGGGAGAGAGTCCAGCAGAGAGCTACAAAGATGATGAAGGGACTGGAACATCCCTCTTATGAGGCTGAAAGGCCTGGTGCTGTTTAGCCTGGGAAAGATAAGCCTGAGTGGGGATCTTATGAATGTTTACAAATACTTGAAGGGTGGGTGTCAAGTAGAAGGGGCTGATCACTTTTCAAGACAAGAGGTAATGGTCACAAGGTGAAATGTAGGAAGTTCCATCTCAAGAGGAGAAGCTTCTTCCCTGTGAGAGTGACAGAATGTGGAACAAGCTGCCCAGAGAGGTTGTAGAGGCTCCTTCCCTAGAGACTTTCAAGACCTGCCTGGGTCTGTTCCTGTGTGACCTGGGTGTTCCTGCAGGGGGGTTTGGACTTAATGATCTTCAGAGGTCCCTTCCAACCCCTACCATTCTGTGATTCTATCTGCAATGCAGATACAGTTTCCAAAATCTAAGGCAAGTTCCATCGTTCTATAATGCATATGAACTAAAGGTGGACATAAGTGTATTATATAATTGTATCAATTTTTTTTCTGATCATTAGGCTGTTGTAGAAACATTAAATTATGCAAGCCTCTTTGCTTTAGTTTTATTTTTAGGTATTTTCTTAAGTAAAACTAAAATAAATGACAGCAGTTACTGAAATGGCTATTAAAATATTTAAGTATTTCAACTGCAGCCATTTGGCTTATATTGCCTTTTCTGTTTAACTTAATAAAAATTGATATTTTGTGAGTTTGTAACATTTGCCAGTCTTGTAATATAGAACACTTTATGACACCAGCAAGCCAGAGATGTACGTCAGAAGTCTGTGGATTCTGGGAAAATATCATTCTGTCCTGAAAATACTGGCAACTCTGGACTGAAACATTTAGAAACTGTCATTTTATATTTGTTTAGCTATTTACTGAGACCTCATGAAATGGCTAAACATCCAGTATCTGAAAAGTACATTAGTTCTGCTAATAGGAAGCTTTTCAGTGTGCTCTGACATTGTGCAAAGTGTAGATGTTGAGTTGAAGAAGACAGGAGCTGGAACAGGATACAGCCAAGGGGCGGCCACAGAGAGAAACCTTCAGCTGTGGGCAAAGTGCAAACTGAGACCTGCTGTCTCTCTGAAGTATACAAACATAAAGCTGCAGTTGAGGCTATTGCTTCCTGAGGCTGACCTGAAAAATCTCTCTACTACCCTTATCTGATTTCATAGTTGCTTTTTAAAACCCTGTCAGCAGCAGTCAATCAGGTAAGAAAGAGATGAGTTTTTGGAGCTTCTTAGGACAGGAGTGGAGGCTTTTGAGCTGGCAGCTGCACTGGGCAGTGTCCTCTCTGCTCTTTCTGTGTACATATCAATGAAAGTGTACAGTATGCAAATGTTAGAAAAACTCGGACCTCAAATGAAACATTTACATATAAAAGTTTGGGGATACCTGTATACTACCAAGACTTAACTAGAAGTGTTGAACAGGATGAAACATCTAGTGAGTAGTATTTCTGTGGACAAGTTAGCTGTCAAAAACATGTTCTGTGGCTGCTTAAGACAGTTAAATGGAGGATGGACTGAAATTACTTTCTGCTTCTCTTCACAGGCTAAAGAACAATGGCTACCTTCAGCAACCTGACTATTGGCATTGCTGTTGCCAGTTTTACTGTATTTCAGCTCTTGTTTCATGTTTTAAGTTCTTGGGTGTCATCACGAATAACACCAGGTTTTAACAATCTCAGCCAAAAAAGGAAGATCGAATGGAATTCAAGGTAGAGTGTTTGAAACAAACTACAGCTAACAACCTACCTGAAATTGTCAACATCTGAAGCATGTGTGTGTATATAAAACTGCAGAGAACAATATGTTAGAAATGTGTGAAGGTTAAAGGGATGACTATAGACCCTTTACAAATTCTGAATGTAAAATGCTGTCTCTTCTTGAACAAACAGAATTGCAAGCCCATGTGAATTAAACACTTAGACAGTGATGCCCAAGTGGAAGTCAGTTAAAAAAAAAAAGTGGTGAGAGGTAATAAGCTGAAGTAGATTAATGTTAAATGGCTTCTCTGTGATATCTCTAGTAAAGAGGTACAAAATTCCCCTCAGACAAAGAAAAGAAAAAATATTTCAATCTATTCTATGATCTAGACAGTCTACATGTGGCTGTGTATCTCTTCTCATGCTTTTGGGTGCAGAGTATATTGCTCTTATGGAACAGATTGTAGTGTAGTTGCACCAGGGTAAGTGATGGTTTTCCAATAAATTTGATGACTCTGGTGTATTATTGGAGTGAGGCAGGGTTAGACAGGTACATCTGTGTGTTGGTGAGGAAGGAGACTGCAAGAAGAGGAGGAAGTTGTGACAGACACAAGGTATATATTCAGGAAGGAGTTGTGGAAACTCAATCTAAAAGCCTTCCTCATTTCCTTTGTGTTTCTGCAGTTCCATCTCAGGGATGGATACCTCTGTGTTACACTTTCCTCCTCAGAGTGCTATTAGGAACTTGGTCAACCCTGTGAAGCTTTCTTGGGTGCTTTCCTCTCCTTTAAGCAATAAAGGCAGTATAGGGTGCTTTGCAAACAGGATGATCATTGAGGATTTGCAGTATAGGACTCTGGAAGGTTCTCAAGTTGAAATTACTTGATATGATGGAGCTCTATGCTTCAGTAGCCTATTTCAACTTGAAAATAATTTTTCAGATGTTTCTCAAATGTGTCTACTGTATGGCTGTCACTGCACTCACAATGCCTTAAACAGCACTGAGGAACAGTGGTATGACTAAAGGCACTGTCTGGTGGATACTTTTGAAGTTGTTTCCATTGTTCTAGGCAGCAACTCATGGTTTTGCACTTCCATTTGGCAAGTGTCCAGCTGCAGTGTTCTTAAAGGCAGCATCTTCATTTCAGTTCGATCTTTGAATAATTGCCTATGTGCTAGAACAGCTTTGTGGGATGTCACTTCATGATGGCAGCACATGTTATGTTTATCTCTGTTACAACTGACAATAGAGGCAGACAGGGAAAGTGACTAATCTTGTTATCGTGTTAGAGCTTTTGTCTTGTAAGCCACATCAAGTGACCCTTGAATTGCATAATAGGCTTTCTAGGAGCTTATCCCATGCCTGGTAGCACTATGCTAAGTTGTAGTGCTTTGCTTAATAACATATGAATTGTTTCATACATCACAAGTGTGCTGGAAATAAACTGGGCCACCTTGTAGTAGTAAGGTGTTTAACTACCTAAGTTGATATGGCACCCCAGGCTCTGTCTTTTTTTACTTCTTTCCACGTTTTGGTTCACTCTGTGAACTAAACACAGTGCTTTGATAAACTGCTCCAGTGTCTCACCAAAATGAAGAGATACCCCAAGGCATATGTTATATCTATAGAGAATGCATATGGACAAGTGTGCATTCTGCAGACTCCTGTACAGTTAGAAAAAGTTGCTATCTCCCAGTAAAATAAGTTGGCTTAACTTAAATGGTTTAAAAGCAGATGGTTGTTATTTTGTGCAATGTTGAACTGGTGTGGGGAGTGCTCACAAATGGTTCTGTTGGCAGTCCTGAAGGAAACTGGCACAGAGCATGGTTATGCATATTTATCAGCTCAGCTGGGTCTGGAAGAGGGCATCTGGCTGGAATGAGCTGTAGCTTTGAAGATATATTGTTGCAGCTTGGAGGGTTTTGTAATGGAGAATTTGAGCTGCAGCTCTGGACTGTTGTTTTCCATACTGCCAATTTGTTAATTCTCACCTTTGAAGAATTAAGAACCAATAAAGACATTGTTTCTGGAATCTGAAGCATGCAGATGCCCAAACTGAATTAAAAGCTTTGCTTTGACACAGATGTAGTGTAACTCTTGAATTTGTTGTGCATAAATTCCTGTCGCATCTATAATAAATGTTTCTACTGCTATTAAGCAGTTGTTGGGCACAAAAAAAAAAAAAATCAATAATAAAGGAACAAGCATGAAGCTTACCAGTGCAACCTTTTTCTTTGCAGTTTACTGAGGAGTTAAAGGATGCAAGCTTTGATAGTACTTTCAAGGAAATGTATGGAGCTTGATAGCTTGACCTAGATTCCATATTAAAATGCAGTGTTGCACTATTTCCCTCCTGTTCCTTCTTCTATAAAGAAACTTCAAAGTCCAGAGTAAAGGAGGAAATCTACTTTTCTTTGCCCTCCACCTTCCCATTTTCAAATGCTGTGCTTGTGTATAGCTTGTATTCTAGGCACTAAGGTTTGGATAACAGATGTGCCCAAGACAAATTGCAACTATAAACTAGTGGGATATGTTCTAAGACAAATTTTGCTTCTTTCAGCTTTATTCTCTCCTAAAGTTCAACAGACTAGGTATTCTAGACAACTCTGTGAGCTCTTCTGCAGGAAGTAAAATGTTTTCTTTAGATCTTGCATGTCAGAGTTCAGAGTCCTGAGAGTGACTTATGCACATATAAATAACTTTCAAATACTTGTAATCAATATGTACACAGACAAGACTAATAAGTAACAGCATTTATACATTTGTGTGCATGTTGTTAATGCTGTGAATATGGTAAAAAGCTGCTTCTGATCACACAGCACTGAATTTCAAGTTCTCATCTTTCAAATATTATCCATGGTTCAGTAGAGCCATACTGAAGTTGGAAAGCAGTGAGTACCTACATTGTATTAGGTGCAGTTTATACTAGTGTTGAACCTGTGGCTAGAGGAACAAGGTTACATATTTTGGACTCATGCCCATTGCATTGTTCTCCAAGAATATATGTGGACTCAAGGGCAGGAACAGCCCTTGCCTGCAAGTTGGCAGAAACCCTGACAGGGGCTCTGTAAATAGGTAATTCTCTTTAAGTGCTTGTTAACTTTCAGAGTTTATCTGCAGTGTGCATGCAGCCTGTATACTTAACACTGGTATGTCTTTCACAGAATCACAGAGTATTAGGGGTTAAAAGGGACCTTGGAGAAAAAAAATAAATTAGTACTCATGTATGGACAAGGCAGCACTGATTATTGTGACTTTATATAGGACAAGAGGACAATAAAATAAAGTTGAACTGATAGCTCATATGAACCTGTAGCTCTTATACCTCAGATACTCAGCTACAACCTTTTGTTTTACAAGTTTTCTCTTTGAAAACCAGAATCTACTTAAAATGCAGTAGAAATTTTCTGAAACTTTTTTTGATAGGGGTTTTCATTTAATGCTTTTCTTTTAAAAAGCTGAATTTAACAAGATTTATCCTGCATTATCTTTAAATTTGTGTCTGAAAGGAGAAACCTGCTGCTGTAGGTCTCATGGGCCAAGCTGAATATGAAATGCATCCAGATTTTCCGGGAAATGGGACTGCTGTGTTTGTTAGAGAACTGGATGTCATATTGCCTTCAAGGATTCATTAATATATGGGGAATTGGAGGAAAATGTAAATCTCAGTTACTTTAGGACTCTGTTTTCTGCTTTTCTCTTTTCCAGGACAGTGTCCACGTTCCACGCCTTGGTGGTTGGTGGGTTTTGCCTGTATATTTTATTGTATGATGATGCTGTTAATGCTGACCGCCTCTGGTAAGGCATGTTATGTATATTTGTCTTTATACAATTTAATGACATCATTGAGAAGGGAAAAAATAATCTTATGGTGTATTAATTACTGAATTAATTGTTTCATTTGCGATTAAATACGTAGTTGTGCCGAAGTGTGTTGGAAGTACTTGCAAGTCTGGTATGATGCTGCTGCTGCAGCTGGGAGCTCTGAGGGATGCTATTGAGTTTCTGCCAAAGTTGTGAGAACATCTGTCTGTGCTCTGTGTCTAGCTGTGACTTTCAGAAGAGCTACACCTAAAGTAACAGCCCACAACCTACGTAGCTCATGAAATCAGGTTTTGAAGCCATGGAAAGATGTTCTTCTCTCAGGTTATAGTTAAGAGAGCCTCTGTGGCCAATCTTGAAGAGATGGAATGAGTTTCAGGTTCTCCTGGTAATGTTTTTTCCCTAGCTGATGGCAGAACTCTGGTTTTGTGAGTCCTATGTTCCTGTAAGCTGCCCTCTCACTTAGGAAGCAATTTGTTTTAGATACTGAGAAAGCCTTAACATTTAGTGAACAGATTATAGTAATACAGGAAATCTCTCCCACTGCTTTGTTGTGATAGGATTGAAAAATACCAGCTTTCTAGCTGAAGTAGGCTTTGTTTTGGAGGTGGCTGTAAAGACAGCTAATGTTCCTTTTTTTTCTTGAAAGGTTTACAACAAACATTATTGTCCCAGCTTATCCTGAGCAGTCCACATTTTATGAATCTGCAGACCTGTCACTTGAAACTCAATTCATACTTACACAAAACATACCTAGATCAGATGCACAACTTGGTTAAAAAATGAAGTTATGATCCTTGCAAGATTTGCTTGCTGGACTTCTCAAAGTAGGAATGGACCGAGAAGAGTGGAGGAATGAGCAAGTGTTCCTTGCTGTAATGCAGATGCTCCCCTTTCCTGAGCTGTAGTCACAAATTCGGGTTTGTTGAACATCCTAGAGAAACTGAAGCTGTGTGCATGCTACTGAGAGCTTTGTCTGCTCAATATTTGGCACCAAATGGGAAAGGACAGGATGTGTGAAACTACCCTGAACAGCATTCCTCCTCAAAGGTCCCCTGGCTCCAAAGAACTGGCAAATAATTTCTCCTTTTACTCTTTTTATCCCTATGAATATGGAAATCCTCTTATAAATATGAAAAGCACCAGCTGAGCAAGGTATTTTTATCATTGTTAACAAAATTTTAACACTGGCAGAAGAACAACAAAAAAAAATAAATTGGAGAGCCAGAGTGTCAGTTAAAGCACCAAGAGACAGTGCCTGGGCTGTTTGTTTCCAGAGAAGCCAGCTCAGGATACTTGTTTCAGTTCTAGTCTCTGGCAAGGCTCTTGGGGCAGTCTCTAAGGCAAACAGGGGCAATCCTTGTTAGTGGAGGAAAAATCCACTTCCATGACTAGGACCTTTCTTAACCAAATCTTTAATGTCTTACTGATGGGCCAAGCCTAAGATGACCCAATGACCATTATGTGTTTGATATGTTTGTGTCTTTTGCAAATTACCTCCTTATAAAAGCTTAACTGTGTGTTTTTGGTGTGTTTACAGGGGTGACCCTTCAACTGTGAAACTGAATATTGCTATTACCACAGGCTACCTCATTTCTGGTAATTATGTAACATGTATATAACACACACAAACTATTATCTTTCTATTGAGTTCCTATGCCTATATATAAAAATATACATACACTGAGCTGCTATGCTGAATTTGTCTATACAACACAGTTACTACTGTGGCTTTTAAAATTTCTCCTGGAGTTGTGGGATGTGGTGAAATCCCAGGAACTTGTCTGCAGATGCAAAAGATGAAATGATATCTCTCCAAGCACTGAGGAAATGCCACTTTGTGGCTTTATGATGGTTTGATATACAACCACCCACTCTAGCTGTGTTTTGTCCTTCAGCCAATTGAGAAGGTGTTAAAGCAGTGCCCTTCACTCCCTTCAGGGTGTCTACAAGTTGTAGCTCTTCTCTCATGTATTTCTTCCTGTGACCTCAGAATGCTGGCAGAAGAATTTTAGTAATCCTCAATATCAGCAGAGGCAAATGATGCTACAGGATCCTGCTTGCCCAGCTTTTAGTCTCACTTTAAGACAAAATTTCTGTGTTTTATACATATTTTTTCTTGGTATGGCATTTACCCCTACATATGTTTTGTGTTCTTAATTATTTAGTGTCAACTAAAATTGGTATGGCATTTTACTGCAAAATGCTTTGGGGTTTTCTTTCATCATGTGTGTGGATAAAACTCATCGAAACAAAAACCTGTGACTTGAATTATTTTCAGGGAAAGATTTTTGTGTTAAGATGGAGTCTCTGATCAGAGACTGGGTCATGGGCTTGATTATCTCTCAGACTAGATTTCTTACCCTGGTGGAACTGATAATCTGCTGATCAGCAGACTCAATTAAATTGTGGGTTAGTTTAAGTGGCTTTTTTTTTTTTTTTTCCATAAGAACATCAGATCCCATGTTTAAATTCATTGGTGTCTATTTGTAAATGATTATGCATTAGACATTCATTATGAATTAATGAATTGAACAGAGACCTGAACCTGGCCACTCTTTGTCTCTTGCTTCCTTCTACAGTTAATTATTAATAAGAAATGGAGTGGCTATGTCAGATGATAGAGTGTCCTGCCTGAGGATAGCTAATGTAAGAGATCAAGGCACTCACTGCAGTTACAAAAGGCACAGGGGTAATGTCTTTAATTTGGAATGTTGGTCACTAAAACTCTAGTCCTCATTTGGAGAAAGTAGGGGCAGAAATTACTTCTTCCAGTACAGAAAAGAAAGTAATCTGAAATCTCAGATTGTTGGAGAATAATGAACTTTTCCATCAAAACTTTCTTTATAATATTAACTCGGGTCCCCTATATCACTTTTTGCAGTAATTGGAAAACTATGACTAAATAAAGAAAATGTGATTCTTATTTAAAATTCCCCTTGTAAAATATGTTTAATAAATGGTTCCCTGTATGCCTATATAACTAATTTTTGATTCAGAAGTTCCCTATAATAGATCCCTGCATGTATTGCACATATTCCCTCTGGAGTGCCCCCCACTTTGTTTTGTTTGTTTTTGTCAGTTATTCCAAATATTAGGGTTCATAAGTGTGAAGACTTGCTATGAGATGCAGGATCCACTTTTTCTTTCCAAAATAGTTCAGCTAAAGCTATTGTCTATGTATTTCCACTAATGTTGAAAGTAATGATTTTTGGCAACTGTTGGAAGAATGCTGTTGCTTAATGCTTCAACTGAAATATTTAGGATTAAAATGTTCTCTTCAGAGGTAGTTAATTGAAGATTGTTTCTACTGATGCTGTATGTTGACATTTATAGTCTAAAAGTTAAGAGAAACACTCTTGAGGTCAATGGTAGTATAATAAATTGTTATTCATTGTAATTTCTTTTGCAGATTTGTTGCTTATTATTTACTACTGGAAGGCTATTGGTGACAAATTTTTTGTACTACATCACTTGGCAGCTTTGTATGCTTATTATTTTGTACTGGTGAGTGCTCTATTTTCCAATAACATCACAAGCAGATGAGATTGAAGACAAATGTTTTTGTAAATCTCATTAAAAAAAATTAATTCTTCCCTGCTTGGTGTATTTGCTTTGTGAAAGTCCTGTTTATATTTCCAACCATCATTACTTTCTAAATGGTTCTTGTTGGTCACTTGTGGTTAAGTGGATGCCTTTCCAGTGTTACAGGCCTTCAACAAAAATGTGTAACTTATTGCATGAAATGAAAACTTTCCTCATTTTTTTGGTCTAGAGGGACTTGGACAGAGGGGCTTTTCACATGATTATAGAAGAAGGTTTAAAATAAAACTCCAATTCTGAATATTTAGTTGGAAAATTAGGAGGAAATGATTTCAAGTGGTTACATTTTGCCTGTGAGTTTATTTGCAGGGCCATAGGTCAGTTATCCCTAACTCTGGTCAATGTTCTAGAGTCAGCTGGAGTTTTGTGTTGAGGTTGTTTGTTTTCTGGCTTGTTGGTTTTTGTATTGTAAAAAAGCCCTTATTTTTCTTTATTTGTTGTTTTTTAAAAAATCTGTTATGATACAGACTGATCCCCTGAGACTTACTGTTTAAAGTTACTTTGGTGGGGAAACAGATATATGCAGTTATTCATCCATTATTAATAACTGGTGTACAAACATTGAAGGGAAAAGGGGAAGAGAAGGATACTGTTCTAGGATAAAGACTAAGATATTTTTTGCTGCTGCTGGAATTTCTCAAAGATGCACATGTGACTTGGTAGAAAGTCCACTGGCCACCAGAGTAGTGCTCTTCAATTTCTTCTAAAAACTTTATTCAGTAAATAAAGAAATCTTGCATAATACCAGTTACTTCCATCTACCACGTTTCTTTCCCTTGCCTGCTATGTGACATTGAAAGTGTCAAGATGCCAGATTACTGTCACATTTCCCATGTATGGTTTAAAGGGGATGAAGTACACAGACAAGTAAATACTCTCTTTTAGGTTGAAGATGGTTAGATCTACTTGTATTATGACAGATTAAAATGAATTAGAGCTGAGTATTAGAAAATTGAAAATATCACTACCAAGACTTATTTCCTAATGCAGAAAATGCTTTAGTTGTTCTGGAGTAAATAGAAAGGGTAGTGTCAGTGTGACCTTTTTGTAGAACAATGCTAATTGTTCTCATTATTTGGCTGTAACTCTGCCCTTGGATGTCTCCGTGTTACTTTGATCTTCAGAGAAAGTTACTCATTAAGTGTCTTCTTTTAAAAATTACTCTTGAAGATAGGAATTTAAGAAAGTATATTTTTCAGTTTGGTGTAGTATGATCTGATATGAAATGCCTGTAGTGGGTATTGGGGGGAAGAGGAACCGTGACACGTGTTCCCCAGGTTGTTTAGGAGACCTACTGAAAGGTGTAAAAAATCCTTTTTATCTCTACTACAAACTGCTGCTTACCCAGCCATTTTGTAATGGGATACTATCTCCAGCATGACAAAAGGATAAGGCAGAGAATATGTTGTATTTTGGCACTTGGGGAAAGTGCTCAGTTGCAACATATATGGGTGTAAATGTACCATGTGGCTGTCAGGATACTGGTGTGGTCAAGACAGGAGGAGGAGCCTTATGTGCCCTTTCTGCTGCCAAGCAAGACCTGGGAGTTCACTTAACTCTGGCAAATTATGTTCCTAAAATAAGACAAGGCAGGACATTTTTCTGTAGTTTACAGTGTTTTTCTTCCAGCTTGTTTAAACACTGAGACATCCAAAATATTTCTAATTCCCTTACACGGTAATAGTAGCATTATAACCTGTGACTACTTTTGCCAGTCTTCACTAGCTAGCTTTCCATGGCCACTTAACTAAGTTTTAAAAAGATTTAAGTAAGAAACTACTAATTTGAAATATCTGGAGCACAACCACAGCTTTTGTAGTACACCTCATTTCGAAACAGTGAAGAACTTGGCCACATCTGGCAAACTGGCCTACTAGCAGTTTTAATAAAGAAGTTGAGACATTTTATCATACTATGTATATTTGAAGACTTTAATCAAGATTTCACGTCTACATTACTGATTTTTTTGTATGTCTATTTTATTTTGCTAACCAGAGCAAAGGTCTGTTGGCTTATTTTGGAAACTTCCGTCTGCTTGCAGAGTTCTCCACTCCCTTTGTCAATCAACGGTAAGTGGTTAGGGAACTTCTGCACAGGGTTTAGAAATATTAAGAGATAATAATATAATATAATTTGTCACTTAAGAAGGTTGTGGAATTTTTTGTATGTGGTTTTTGTTTTGTTTTTATTTGTTTTGTTGAATGTCTACTGAAAGGGAATTTTATATGTATTAAACTAGGGATCACTACATAGAAACCTTTTTTGATAGGAAAAAGTTTTGCTACTACAGCTGCAACAGTATAACTAATGTACTCACCCCCAAGTTCCAAATGATTGTGCTGAGGTTCCTTTTGAACATTAGCTTGGCAAATTCAACTTACAGGAGGGCAAGGGGGGATAATGGAGATCTCCAGAGGTTGCTTTCATTGGCCCAAGTGCAGATGAGTAGGAGATTGTAGTCTGTATGCACAGAGAAAGCAAAGTAAATCAACACTTCTTTAAACATATTTAGTAATACAGGGAGGAGAAGAGCAGGAAAGTGAAAAAAGGTGGTACTATATTCTAGGTTCCTGTATTGAAACTCAAGTCCTAGTAAATGACTGTTCTCCCAACTGACTTCTAACAAGACAGTGTTTCATCCTGGGTTTAAGTTGATCAGTATACTGATGTTAAACATGTTAAACTCATGTTTACCTTTCAGACTGTGTCAATAGGAAATATTGTGATATATCTGGCTCTTAAAAAACCAAAAAGTTATGCTTTTAAAGTACCTATGCAGAGATCATGTGTCTTTGAATACCAGCATTCACTGCTTTCTCAGAAAACCATAAATCACTGTAGAAGATACTAAAGTCCCTTGCACTAAGGAACAATATCCTCTCATTAGTGCACGAATGTTTTGGTGTGTTTTCTGTCTTGGTTTTGTGTGTGTGTGTGTGTGTGTGTGTGTGTATATGTGTGTGTGTTTTGTTTTCGGGTTTTTTTGTTTGGGTGGTTTTGTGTTTTGTTTTGGTTTTGTGTATTATTTACTTTTTATTTGTTTTGCTTTGGTTTTTTTTGGTTTGTTTGGGTTTTTTTTTCCATTAAATGTGAAGATAACCAGACCCTTAAGGCAGCAAGTAGTGGATAATGGTAATGACTTAGATTGTTTCTTGTTTGCATTCTTAGTATTACCAAAAGAACTATGATTAAATTATAGTGATATTCTAATCTCAGAACTGTCTCTGTATTTCCTGTCTGAATTGAGGGATATCTAACTGGAGATTTTCTCCATGCCAAACATTTAACTCTTGTAATATTATTATCAGCATTTATGTAACTAATTTTGAGCTGCAGTGGGTAAAATTATGGTGATAACTGTGATTTACTGACTTTTATTTTTTTAACTTGCTGGGAGAGGGAAGTTGCTGAGCAGATGTCCAGTTACCTATATTGGCACATTGCAGTATATTAAAAAACTATTTTTCTTATTAGCTTTGGAATCTGCATTGTATATATCAACAGAAGTCCTGGCTCTAATTGTTAGTCTGACCAGATTTATCAGGTCTCTTTCTTCATTATTTCAGTAAGTGTTTCTGTGGTGAGGCATCCTGTTTCCAGGATGTTTCCAGCCACTTCAAGTGCCTGGATTTTTGTCTTAGTTGCACTCTTAATTAATTCTTGGAGTGTTTATGTTAGAGCTCACTGTCTGGATAATCTTTTTAGTGTATAATCACTTAGGTTGTAATCTGAAGGCAGTTAAAAATTACTTCTAAACCAGGTTTAGAACTGTTATTTCATTAGATAGTTTTACCCGCATATCTTCTTATAAATGAACTTTATTCCACTTCTTCCCATCTCCCATCATGAATACAGTGATTTAAGTGATTTCCCTCCAGTCCTGTCTCTTTTAAGTTGCTAGATTTTAACTTGCACAATTTTTCCTTATGCTTATTCTGGTTTAAGTGTGAATGATAAAGAATTACAGAAGTTTGTTTCTTTTTCTAGGATTTCAACATGCAGGTTCTGTATGCTAGGCAATAGTTAAGTTATGCCTATCTTCTAAGGAATTAATATGCATGATCTTTGTTTTAAAGACCCCTTATGACCCAGTAGTAGTGGGAGAAAGGGGTTTTAGATTTATCTTTTTTGTTATGTAAGATACCTAGCTGTGACATGAGCCAGTGCCATTTAAAATCTCTGGTTCAGAATTTATAAATCCCAGATTTGAGAAGCTGGAAATGAGAGCTCTTTCTAGATTAGAAAAAAAAAAAAGAAAAAAAAAAGAATGTGGCCAAGCAGAAGAATTTTCAACTAAGCCAAGGTACAGTGCAGTAATTTAGATTATGATAAAGGCAATTAATAAATTATAATTAAGGAAAACATGAATATTTATTTTTTTTTTGGTAAGATGGCTTCCAGTCTGCTTGGTATCTGTGAGCACTTCTTTTGCAGGTGGTTTTTTGAAGTCCTGGGATATCCCAAATCTTCCAAGGCCAACATCATCAATGGTGTGCTGATGACAGTTGTGTTCTTCGTGGTGAGGATCGCCGTGATGCCTGTGTATTACAGCCATGTCATGGCTTCATTTGGAACACAGGCTTTCCAGAGATTAGGATTCGCAGCCCAGAGCGCCTGGATTATCTCAAGTGTCGTCTTGGATGTTATGAATGTGATGTGGATGGTCAAAATTGCAAAAGGATGCTACAAAGTCATTTGTCTTATTGGACAGGAGGAAGCCAAGACGCACAGAAATGGAAAATCTGACTAGAAATCATATGCATAAAATTAAATTTCTGCTACGAAAATAATTTGGTTTCACTGAAAGAGTGCACATTTCTGCCATGGGATGCTTCTCCTAAGGAAACATGGTATTACCTCTCTACTGACCTTACTCTTTCCCTGCCACACTGCCTGCACACCCAGGGCCACGCTTTACGGATCCTGTCTGGTGAGGAATAATAGCAAAAGCTCACACAACTGAGTCCCACGTGGCTGCTCTAAGCAGTTACAAGCTCCTGAAAATAGAAAGGAGAAGACTGGTTACTTGCTTGTTGTCCACCAGTGTGTTCGAAGTGTTTCACTCAGGTTTCTCAGATTAATGTTTTATAAATCCTATGAATGCTGACATCTCTTTTTTTTTCCTTTTTTTTTCTTTTTTTTAACAGAAAAACAAAAAACCCAAACTCCTGGTATGGTGCGATTTTCCTGGCACGTTTCTATGTCTTCTAGGAATAACAAACAAGATTTCATTCTTGAGAACTTTTTAATTTTTGCAAGAAAAGCTAAAAAATTAGCTTTGCTAAAAATTAGCTTTGATTCTGTGAAGTCTTTTACTGCTTTTTGTTCTGTCTTATATGAATGCAAACTATTTTGGGAAATGTATGAAACAATTTTATCTAAAATGCTGTATTATAAGACTACAGAATATCTTATAAATTGTTAAAGTTCTTTGAATTTGATGAGAAGGAATCACTTCTGCTTTGTTAGATTACATGCAATAGTACATCATCTAAATTGCCCATGGAATCTTTTTCATAGTATGGTAAATGTGTGGAAACAGCATAATTCTTACTGGAGTGCTTTTTCCTTTGCTGCTACTACCTTTTGAAAGTGCTGCAACTTTCCTCAAACCATTGGCTGTTTGGATGCTAATTTGATTGTAAAGATAAAAAGATCTATATATGTGATGTGCAACTTGCAGTAATACATTTTTTCTTTCTTATCTCAGAAATGACCCATTTGATAGAAAGTGTTGAGGGTTTTTGTCACATTTTCCTTAATCACATCAGAAATTGGAGATGTTGACTAAAAACATTCTTGTGCCAAACTTCTCTGAAGCTGTATGGTAATTCTGTGGAGCAACAGTTCACTTCTGTAGGCACATTTTATTTCAGGTATTTGTCAGTAGCTGCTCTGTTCTTTCTTCTGCAAACATAAAGGTCTTGAGGGTGTCAGAGAGGAATCCAGAAGTAGTCCAGAATCTAATTTATAATCCAATTTGAGGAAATGCTAGTGTTTTATTTATTTTTAAATTATTTTGAGAGCTGTATTTGTTTGTAGTTTAGTTTTGTTTTGCCTACTTTAAACCGTATCTGAATTGAGACTGATTAACTTCTGATTTTTGCCTTGGTGTGGAGTGTGGTTTGGTTTTTTAAATTTTTATTGTTTTTATGTGGTGTTTTTCTGACATGTTATTTGTTCTACTTTCAGGTAGGTGTGCTAGAAGTATCAATTTTTATTCTGTACTTCAGTGTACATCACAATTATTGTAGCAGAATAAGCAATTTATTTGTAAACAAAAGGATATTTCCCAATACTGGTTAAACACCCAATACCTCACCCTTGAGTGAGGGATGCAGTTCCCATCTGCAAGACACCAAGAGGACAGTGTAGCCTGAAATGCCTTTTTAACCAAGGCAGCTGCCATGAGTTTAGTCCCCAGTTAGTGATGTCAGGAAGTATTGTCTGGGGAGGTGTCATGCCCACTGCTGTAAGCCAAGTTCCACCACTTAAACTGGGCAGGCTGTTTTCTAAAACTATTTTTCAAAATCAAAGATTGAGAATTATTTATTCCCCCCCCCCTCCCCCCCCCCGTATTCTGTGCTTATTAGTGCTTCACAATCCCACAGACAAAAGTTCTGTTTATGCCTTGGGAAAGTTGACAACTAATCTGTTTAGCTGCATGGTCTGAGTGTAGTACCTCATTTGAGTACCAGTAAATCCATAGTGTGAGAGTTGATCCTGTGACCTGCTTTGCTGAAAGAAACAGACTGCCCTTTTATGCTAATTTGCAGAACCTGGTATCTTTTAAAATAGTGATTTCAGTTTATCTAATGCATAATCTACAAAGGCTTCATGTTTCTATCACCTTTATGATTTAAAAGTGTATATTGAATAGTTTTTTTCTTGTGTTTTTAAAATCACTAGATGGGGGAATCATTTTGTAATAGCTTATTCCTTTGGAAAATTGAGTAAATTCAGACATTTTGGAAATGGTTTGGAAGTAGAAGACTGTTGTTCAGGAAGTAAGATGAAAAGAATTTGATTAGATAATTTGGAGCAACTCTTAAGATGATAACTGAGGAAAAATTTTGAAATTAACCCCTTCATAGAATTAATCTTTAATATTTCAATATTTGTTTTGTTTTAAATGGAGAACATTCATAAAAATGGTCCATTTCATTCACTTGTAGATAGACTTTACAGCCTTGTGTATGATGGGGGGCAAGGGGTGGAAAAGTCAATCTATAATAAAACTGTTAAAACTAGATTGGGGACAAAACCCCACCCATACCTAAACTCTGCATAACATGCTTTTGGCAACAATCCAGAATGGAAGGGCAGTGGCATAATTACTTTAAAACAGGTAATGTTTTGGATTGCTGTACAAAATAACTGTAAATCAAACTGTTTTGCAATGGATGAAGTTTAAATTTTCTAATATGTTTAATGTACTACAGTTATGTTCTGATGCATCTATATGTGTCAGAAGCCAACTTTCTAATGGAAAAAAAAAAAAAAAAGTAATTGTGTATTTGGCCAGAACTGTAGTAAACAGGCTACAAACTTGTGATATACTGAATACATTAGTATGGGGCATGTTTTACCTGAAACCTTATAATACAGCAAACTAGTTTTTCAACTGCACTTTAATTTCAAAACTGGTGAAATATTGGTGAAATTTAATGTTGCAAGCTTATGTCTTTGGTTTTTTTTATCAAAAAAAAAAAAAAGTAAATGCATGATGTGGCATTGTAATCAATGCTACCTTTAGAATGTAATATCTAATTAGTGGTTTAAAACTTCTCTTTTTAACAGATGCATTGTGTAGTCTCTTTGTATGTCACCAGGTGTTTTTGCTATGAACATATCAAATGGAAGGAGTTTATCTTGTCAAAAAAACCCACAACCAACCAATTCACTACCTTGTTTTTATTTTCTTTTAATTTCTTTAGTACCAGGTGATGTAAAAGCAGCATGATGATCATGGGAGAGTTTGTTTGTACTGGTAAGGCTGTATGTAGAAATGCAAGTTTCCCTTTTATTATGGCTTTACTTTTCTATCAAAAGATGAGTAAATGCCACTTTAGAACTATCACAGGGGAATGGTAGGTCAAGTTTTGCTTTTATAATTGACTTGTCAATACAGAGAAAAAATGTGCTTCAAATATGCATTTTCTCAGTGAGTGTTCCAGTGGATTTCTATGATGTTGAGAGCCTTATACTACAGAGATGCTTTATGGGTTTTCTGCACATTCTTCAGTGGTAAGAATTAAACTTCTGAAGTCTACCTCTATAAATTTGTACTATCTTGAGTAAGCTCATAATTACTTAATTGCTTTAAAAAACTAATATATTGAATAATGAAAAATATTGTATGCATGGGAAAATGAGGGGACCTGACATATATATCATCTTAATTCCAAATTTTGCATTAAAATTTACTAAAATTCTAGTGTCTGTAGGATAGTTACTTCAGTCTTAGAAAATTATGGGAGACAGTTACTCATTCTACAGAACTAATGTTAACCTGAGAGTAAAGGCTTACACAAGTGAACAAATGCTTTCAAGCAGGTTTAAAGATGAGAGATGAAGGGAGAAAACATTGAGAACACAAATCTAGACACCCAGATGTCTTCTACTGCTGTGGTTGGGACAATAGCAGACTGATAGGTAGTTGGAAGGTATTTCTGTATCTCTGTATCACAGTGGAAAATGAAGCTTTGTTCTTTAAAATTTTCAGGCTGTTTAAAATGGTTTATCAGTTACTGATTGCTGCATGAAGAGGACTCTCATGGACTTGTGTGTGTTTAAAAGTACACATACATATAAGCTAACTATAAAAGAACATTTAATAGAGGAGTCTGTAAGACTGTTCTGTGATGCTTCAGCTGAGCCATTTGGAGGAAAATAAAGGGCTGCTTGGCAATTACTCCAGTTCATGATCTGGTGCAGTGTTGACTGCTGGTGAAAGCCATTAATAAAGCAAATAGAAAGGGACTAGAATTTTCAGATGAAAAAAATGCAAGTTTAGAAGATTTTGAAAAGTATGGGCAGCTCTCTTTCACATTTTTAATAGCCTGCTGTGTAACATCCTTGGCTAGCTACAAGGAACGTCAAGAAGAAGGATTTGTTCTTGCTGGAGTTTCTCTGTCTATGGAATATAATTGACAGCTGGAAAAAGAACAGTACTGACAACAGCCAAATGGAAATAGTGATCAATATTTATGAACTTAATATTAATTCAAACCCAGGTAAAATCTCTTGACAGCTGACGGTCTCAGGATTTTCTGAAAGCAACCAGAAAGCTCTTGTTATGGTAAAGAAGATGAAATGTATGCTGCTTGGAATGTTTAGAGATCTGGGATTAAGCATGAAATCATACTTTTAGTTGGCAACACTTGGTAATGATTTTTTTTTACCCATTACAAATCTCTACTAGCTACCTCCTCTGACTTTCTTGCTCTATTTATAATAACTAAGCACTTTACAGCTCAGTAAAGAGTGGAAGGTAGCTATAAAAAATAAATGGTATTGTTTGGTATAAGAAATATTTTGGCAAAATTTCTTCTGAGATCACTTTCCTTGTATAATGTCCTGCACTGAAAGGACATTTGATTCTAATGATGTATATAAATTTTTAATCTGGTTGCAATATAAGGAAATGTTTTTAAAGAGAGTGAATTACAAAATTCACTGTGGCTTGGTATCAACCATATAATGATTCCACGTGCTATTTATAACTTCCTACTTACTGAAATTGAAAATATAAAAGCAAATACAATATTCTGTAGTGTATCTTTATTTTTTAATCTATGTGTGGGATGTCAAACATTGTACTTGTCTTGTGGACAGGACATGCTTTTATGAGCCTTTAAATATTTAAGCATATGAGAATCTGCACCCAAGTGGGACATGTTGCATGTAAATTGTCTTCTACGTTTTTAAATTTTGGTATATTAAAATAAATTGCTAGGTTTGAAAAAAACATTTAAATATTAATACTAAGCTGTAATACAGAACATAAAGTTTTTGAATGCAATGTGGAATATCCTGGTTCTGGTTATTATAACCCTATTCCAGTTTCACAACAGAAATCCATCATGTGATAGAGGGAAGGGAGGAAAAGGGCTAATCATGAGCTCAGTTCTCTAATTTGCACACTTAATATGCACACATCCAAATACCCTGGATTTGTTTCTAGCATGCACATACCAAACAGTGTTTTCTTGAACTTCAGCAGATACCCATATATGTAGAACATGTAAAGACAGCTACCTGATAGAAACCCAAATTGCACAAAGCATTAGGAACAAATGAGTTACAAGTTGGGCATCAGTAATGGAATCTGTAATTAAAAAAACATTTATATAATCTTCTGTATAAGACGACATTGGAGATATATATATATATATAAAACTTATGTGCAGAGGAAGGATGAAAACTGTAAATTCTACTAGATTAATTCCTGATAAATCTTGACAATCTGATTTGCAGTAAATACTTATACTGTCACAAAATGTCAGGATCTCATTATTAAATTCAAATGTGGCCTGATTGTAGTAGCAATCCTTATCATCATACAAAAACTTAATGTATAACAACTCTGCAGATCAGTGAAAAAAGTAAGGCAGATGGTTACATATTCTGGGTTTAAATTTACTTTTTATTAAAAAAAAAATTAAAATTAGTTGTTTGCATTTCAGTGATGTTGTAAAGCATTTCTGTGTTTAGTTTGAACCATTTAGGAGCTTGCATAGTGATATTGGCTGATTATTTTTTTTCCTTTGATATATGCAATAATGTCAATAAGCAATAAATTGCATGTTGTATGCAAGATGTTGGTACTTCAGAATAAAGGAAACGAACACATTTACTTATTTTGTGAATTTTTCTTTCTTAAGGTGGTAATAGCTTATGTCCTATAATAAACTCATAATGAGAAAAACAATTTTCCTACAAACAACTGGCTTATGTGGCATCATGAAATTTTGTGATATATCCTTTTTTAATTGCAAATGATGTAAGGTGGGAGTATAAGGTCTGAGCCACTCCATTGTTCAAATGGCTGGACTTTTAAAGGTTGGAATTCTATGTAGGAAATTACTGGGGCCAGAAATGTAACTGAAGCTATAATTTTTTTACAGTGTGTTGAAGAAAAACTTATATAGTAACATTATATAGCACTGTATTGTAATACCATGTTTTGGGATGTAAGCTGGACAGTTGTCTGAAGACTCTAGGGGAAAGAGCCACTGTTATGTGACACAATAAACAGTCCCTTACTGAATATTAAGATAGGCAATTAACTTCATTGATATGTCAGTTCCTAGTCTGTGCAGTGAACGGATGCTGGGGAAGTGTCAGTTGTGGGGTAAAACCTGGAGGTTTTTCTGAACATCCTCTGAGGAGTTTGCTGCTTTTTTATATTGTGACCATTGGCTTCCAAGCCCAGGAGTTGCTTGTGTTTCTATGAGTTTTCTTTTATATTCTGTAATGGTTAAATTACTAGAAGAAAACACAAAGCATTCCAGTGGTTTTTACTTTTTTCCTCTTTTAAGAGGTATTGAGTTCCATTTGTAAATTATATCCTTAGCGTACTCATTTTACTCTGTTAGTGTTGAAAAGTACTCATTAACTACTCAGTCTGCTTGGAAGTGACTGGGAATGTCTGGAAATGTTTTTTGGGGTCAGCTGCTATATAGGTCAGATTTCCAACTGCTTGAGGAAGGACAATGGGGGCTTGAAGGGAGGCTTTCCTATTGGCAGTGGCCAGCTTTTAACACTGAATGGTGGGAAGGAAGGACTGAGTGTGGCTGGGAACAAGGGGTGCCTTTCATTGAGCCCTTAATCTGAGAAATTCAACAAATCTTGCTTGAAGAGCAAGAAGTGTACTCTCCCTAAGATGTAGGATATAGAAAGTATTTTGTATATCCACTTCTTTGTCTTGATCTGGTGCAAGATTGTTTTGGTTTTTTTTTTTTTTAATTACTCTTTGTATTCTTGCTGAAAACTTTTGTTTTCTGTACTTGTACCAGTAAAATAATTCTGCATTAAGTGCTGATTAGGTTTTTTTCTGTTTGTTTGGTTTGCTTGTGTGTTGGTTTGTTTTTTTTTTTTGTTGTTTGTATTGTGTTGTTGTTGGTTTGGTTTTGAGGTTTTTTTTCCCAACTTTTTATTCATCTTCACAGAGGATATCTGTAATTTTTTTAGATGATGGACTACTGCAGTATCTTCTTACTTTACTCTCCTTTTCTGGAGTTCACGGTGTAATATACCTCAGGATAGAGAGTGAGCTTCACTGAGACTGTGATCTTGGTGTTCTTTGTAATGCTTTATTTACCTTGAGAAAGGAAATGTTTGCTACCTGGATTACCTTATAAAGGGTGAAAACTATTATCTATACAGTGACTACTAAGTATTGCAGTTGTTGCTTCTGGTGGAGTGTGATTGTGGAAAGCGTGGAGATGAGACATAATGTACTTTGAGAGGAGGGTGTAGAACTGAGTCCCCATTTGAGAATGTCAAAGAGAGAAAAGGTGTTTTAGCTTTTTTGATGTTTTAGAGTCATTCTGCCACTGACTTGAAATACTTGGAAGCAGCGATGTCAGTTGGTCTATAGAAGGCTCTTATTAAACTGCGTTGTCAAGGGCATCAAATGAAGCATGAGATGATTGTATCTTCTTCAGTGCTGTGTACACAGCTGGTGCTGTGAATGCAGCCTCGGAGATTTCAGCACAGCCAAATAAGCCTAAAACCTTGGCAGTGATGGAGTAAATCAGGTTTTCTAATGCAAAGAATAGAGCCTCAGTTACAGCCACTTTCCTAACTCCAAGGTTGGTTGTTTTTTTGTTTGTTAGGTTTTTAAAAGTTTTTAAATTCAGGTAATTAATGAAGTAGTGCTTGTTTGAGCTGCTTCAGTGTGGGTGACAGTGTTTTTATTAATATTTGGGATCTCTTTCAAATTAAATGAGAATCACTCGTTACTTTATTTGTACTACAATGCAGAGGCGGCAAGAGACCCACTCCTTCAGACACGGCTTTTCTTCTTCTCTTTCTTTTACAGCTGTAACTTCACAGCGGCTGGCGACACCTCGCCCCGCCCGTCGGGCAGCCGCGCCTGCTCGCGGTCCCCGGCCGCCTTCCCCCGTCAGGCTCGGCGCGAGGCCGGGCCGACTCCTCTCTGTCCCCGCCTAGCGGGGGCGGGTGGGCGGTGCCGCGGGAGGGGCGGGCGCAGGCGCAGAGCGGGCCCCGCGGCGCCGCGTTCTCGCGAGGCGGAGCGCGTGCACTAGCGCGGTACTGGGGGCCGGTGGCGGCGCCGCGCGCGCCGGACTGAGGTGAGGCGGGAGCAGCAGCGGCGCAACTGCCGGGGGAGACGCGGCGGAGAGAGGCGGGCGCTGAGGGAGGGCGCTCGCCGCTGAGCCGGGCCGGGGTCGGGGCGGGCAGAGCCGAGCCCGACCGAGCCGGCGGGGCGCAGGGGGCGGGCCTGACCTTGTCCGCGGCCGCCGGCTGCGGTCTCGGTCACGGTGCGTGTAACGATGCGGCGGCGTTACGTGAGGGAGGCGCTTCCTTCCCGCGGGGCTGTGTGGGGTAGGGGGAAGCCCCTGCTCTGCGCGGGCCTTACGGGGCTGCGGCGGATTTCGGGGTGCGGGCCGAGGTCTCCCTGCCGGCGGTGGGCCGGGGGAGGCGACGGTAAGCGCGGATGCTGCCGCAGGGGAGCTCACTCGCTCTCAGTCCGTTAGACGCTGTGGACTTTTTTTCGGCTGGGTATTTTACTTACAACGGTTTTTTTGTTCCGTGTTTCAGTTTGTGATGCAGTAACATATCTGCACTTACGTTCACCTTAATAAATAACTGATGTCTTTTTGTGGTGCGGATATTTGCCTTTTTTTCCCCCTCCCTCCACCTTTAGAAACTTGATCTAAAAATACCTGGTGTAGAAGCCATGGGGTTGTCTGCGTCCTCCCCAGCTGCGGCAGGGCAGTCACCGAATGCATCCCAGCAACATCAGACGGTGTCTCCCCCTTCAGAATGTCCTATGCATCAGGAAAAAATGAACGGTAATTTTTTTTTAAACTTAAATAAGCTCTTAAATGGAAAACATTAAAAAAAATATTTGGGGATAATAAAAAATAAATTGTACAAATTAAACATTAAGTTATCAAAACCAGCTCTTAGTAACTTGTCATGAAAAGCAGTCGGCTGTTCATCAAAACAGCATGCAGGAGGCTTTCTTTGGCTGTAGAGACAGCAACTGCTCTAGAACCTGTGGGTCATTCCCAATTGCCACATTTCACAGGGGTTAGGGAGGTGCAAGGACACCTACAAAGATGGAAACTGGGAGCAGGTGGTTGTCACTGGAGAACATGCAGCAGAAGGCTGGAATAAGGTGTCTGAAGAAGGAGGACATCAGCTCTTGCATCAGTACATGTTGGATTAACATTGCTATGGAAATTTTAAGTGCAAACAGTTCAGCATAGGAGCCAGCATGGGGTGGGGAATGAGCATTCAAGAGTGATGCATAAAGCTTAGATTTTACAGGTCAGTAGGTCAGTTCTGGGTCCTAAAATGCAGGAAAGGAAGCTGTTAACACTTGCAAGAAGAAAAAAGCAAGTGTTAGTTTGTATTAATGTGAACATTCAGTGAACTATTTTCCACTTCCTGTCATGTCTTAGTTTTCATTTTGCAGCAAAATATGTACTGTCTTTTTCCTATTTTTCAGGTTGTCCAATGCACATGAAGACTCCTGATAGAACTGAGAACACAGATGTTCCTGCACATCAGGAAAGAGCATATGAATTTGTAGCCTGTCCATTGAAGTCTGGTGCATCTCAAGTGAATGATGACATAGATCCTAGCAATATGGTAACTTCTGCTTATTTCAGATGTTTTCTTCAATTTTGTTTCTTCTGAAGTAGTGCCCCCAAAAATGTAAATAGTGGTACTAAGGTGGAAACTCTGGCAAATAATATTACTTTCTTTTTTGTTGTTGTTGTTTTTAATTTTTCAAGTTGTTTTTTTCTCATTTTGCATGCAAGTATTTGTGTAAGAACAGCTTACATCTTATTTAACATTTTAGTCTTCATATTTTGATTAAAAAAAGGTTTTCCAGATTGTAAATATCTTTCATCGTTTGTGTTTGTCTGTCACATGCATTTTTTTTTCTATGTTAGTGGGTTTTAGCTTCTTTATAATAGCATTATGGGCAAGTTCTGATTCAGAATCTCTCCAAGATTTTCCCTGATTCGTGGGAAGCACTGCTCTCTGGAAAGTTAAGTCCCTTTAATTAAGGGTTAGTTCGTTCCTTAGGTTAAGGGATCTTTTAGTCTTCAGAAGACACTCATGTATAAAGTTCTGCTGCAAAAGAGGAAGATGATTTTAGTAGAGTTAAATGCTGAACTTCTTGGTCTTTGTAGCAGCTGATTATGCTTTGATTTTTCTCAAATGCCTTAACATAGCAAAAAAAATCATACTCTAGTTTGTTGTTGATTCTTCTTGCTTTCTAGATGCCTCCTCCTAATCAGCAGCCATCCCCAGATCAACCATTTCCATTGTCAACTGTCAGAGAAGAATCATCCATTCCTAGAGCACATTCTGACAAGAAATGGGTCTACCCTTCAGAGCAAATGTTCTGGAATGCTATGCTAAGAAAAGGGTAAATACACTGAATTATCAGATGGAGTCTGTGAGCCTGGAATTTGTCAAGTAATAATGTTCAGTTATTATTAATTTATATTATTTAAGAATCTGTGGACTCTGTGCAATAAATAATTAACTAGTTCTTTTCAAAATCACCCTTTTTAGAAATAGCTTTATTTCAAAGGATGAGCTGATCTCAAAGGCCATGTCTCCTGCAGTGATCAGCAAGATGGTAGGAGGTGTCATGAAACTGCCAGTAGCTCAGAAAATTTTCTTACAAACCAGTGCATAGCGATAGACAAACTTTGCACAATTGCCAGCTTTCAATCTCTTTTGGTTTCCTAGCAACTGAAAGTAAAAGTTCCATGATTGCAGAATTGCTAAAAATGTGAAAATTGTTGACAAGTAGATGTTTTCAGTCATTGCAGAATTTCAGCATAGGCAAGATACAGCTGACTGATAAATGTCTCCTGTGACCTGCCAAGCCTTCTGTGCTGCTGTTTCTTCATTCTTTTATAATTAGTCATTCTCAAACAGATCAAGTTCTTGCTATTAAAACAATAGTAATTCTTTGTTCTAGGCATCAATATTGTTGTTAAGACAATATGTCATAAACAGTCTGTAGTGAACACATGAGTTTTGTTTGTTACACCTGTGCCAAGGGAAGTGTGGAGGCGTAGGCAGAGTCAGAGAGGTGAAAGGTGTTTGAGTGTGTGCAAAATGTGTTGAATACAGGACTTCTGTCAACTAGGAATGCCAGTGGAATTTTTCCTAAGCAATTTTATAAATACTGTAGATGTGCTGATGTTTGCACGCTCTAATAACTTTCTGATCCAGTTAAGCTGTTCATTTAGCTAACTAGAATTAGTCAATCTCTGATGCCAACTTTGATAACTGCACTGCCACACAGAAACATGAAGTGGTTCTCAAGATGCTTAATCATATGAGCAGAAGTCTGCATACTTGCTTCATGTCTTTGTGTAAAACCTTAAGTCTTCTGATTTAAGCCCATCAGATAGACTGGGGAAGGTGTAGTTGTGCTGTAATGCTTGTAAACCATTTTCAAATTTGCATTTTTAGGTGGAGGTGGAAAGATGATGACATAACAGGTGAAGACATGACCAACATTATTAAGATTCACAACCAAAATAATGAACAAGCTTGGAAGGAGATTTTGAAGTGGGAAGCTCTTCATGCTGTGTATGTACATCAAATTCTTTGCTTTAGCTCTTGTATTTGTAATTTTCTGGCAGTAGAATGTCTTTCACAATAATATTCTGGTGCCAATACACCTCAAAAGTTACAATCTTACAGGAGCCTTCAATTAGGTTAATATGGAAGAACTTAACTAGAACTGAGTAATGATGTTAATAAAATGAGTATTTTGGTGATATGTGTATAATACAGATTTGGAGAAATGACCTTCTCACTCTATTTGAGAGTTATTTTATTGAAATCTTTATGTTATGAAACAGATGTGATATGTAAACTTAGATTAGAAGTGACTGGTGTAAACAAACATTTACTTTTTAGGTCAGTATAGTTCCAGTTCCTACAAGAGACAGGCCAGATAAGAATTCTACATGTAGGAATACAGTGGTCTCTAATCCCCTGAGTTTTGTTACACAGTAGTTTGGATTACAGTTGGGTTTGCTGAGAAGCTCTTTGTTGTAAGTTAGAACAATGGCATGGAGTGTATCAAAGGTAGTTTATCATACCAACAATAAGTACTCTCAGAAACTGTGGGTCTTTTTAAACCTCTAAACAAAAAAAAAAAGCTGCTTTACATTTCTTGTGATTATTTTTTTTTACTGCTGTTCTTTCTCCTGTTTGTTTTTTTCTGTTACTAAAACAAACTACCTTAGTAGTTTAAACACTTCAGGGCTCTTTTAAAAGGTTAAAACTATTTTCTTTTTTAATTGTGTGCACAGGGAATGTCCATGTGGGCCATCACTGATGCGATTTGGAGGCAAAGCAAAGGAGTATTCACCAAGAGCCAGAATACGCTCGTGGATGGGGTACGTGGGCAGGAAGGGTGTTCCAGTGAGGTGGGAGGGTAGGGAGATGTGTCTGAAAACGTGGTGTAGAATGAATTTTAAAATGCTTCAGAAGTGGAATTGCAAGTTACAATGACCAAAAAGTAGAATTACTAGGGGAGATCTTAGGCCAGTATTTGGATATCTTCTCCGAAAGGGCATCATTGCTCTCTCCCAGGTTCATAATATCCATTAAAATATCTCCATCATCTGTTGCCTGCCTGTCTTTCCAGATACGAGCTTCCTTTCGACAGACACGACTGGATTGTGGACCGCTGTGGGAAGGAAGTGCGGTACGTGATTGATTACTACGATGGCGGAGCAGTAGATAAGAACTACCAGTTCACCATCCTGGACGTCCGCCCCGCGTTTGACTCTCTCTCTGCTGTGTGGGACAGAATGAAGGTAGCGTGGTGGAGGTGGACTTCATAACTACCCCTGTGGTGGGTAAACCATTTTCCTCCTAGGACCAGGATGAGTGAATACTGGTACTTGGAATAGAAGTTCACTGCAGCTGTCATTGTTTTCATCATCACCACTGTTCTTTGGGGGTGGGAAGGGAGGATGGGGAAATTAAGTTTGAAGCTTTATGGTGTTTTGAATGAAATAATAAAATTATAGTAGCAAAACCATGTATCTTAATTTTCTTGAGAACTGGGAAAGATTTTCTTACTTTGTAACAGATTCCACATATGCTTGCCTTGTTTTCATTTCGTTACTCCAGTGCTGCACCAAATACACTAGGTTTCTGATTCTGACTGGAGTTCGGACTATTAGATAGTGAAAACTGGAAGTTTAATAAACTATTTCACATAGTCACAGAGTTTGAGTACTTAGCTGATGAATAAAGGGTAAAAGATCTGTTTCAAACTGCATGTTTTAAACAGAAGAACTGTTAGAAGTAGGAAATTAGTGTCAGTTACTTTTAAACCATTTCTCAAGGAGATAAAATTGATATTTAATGCCTATTTATTTGAGTATTTTAAAAGTTTGTTTTCTAATGTAGGAAAACTTATTTTAATATTTTTATGCTTGTAATCTGTGTCTCATAGTTCATTTGGGACAGAATTACACCTTACTTAAAACATCTGCCATGGAGTGAATCTGTATTTTTCACCCTTGCTTCGTCAACTATCTAGTGTGGGTTTTTTATATAATATGGAATTGCAGAGGGGTGAATGACTGCATGTTTCTGCAGAGTGATTATAGTGAGGCATATTACAGGTGTGTATGTAACTTGGCTAAAAAGTGTATCAAAATTGCCAAGAAATAAGGTTGATTTGAGAGTGGAAGTGATGCATGTTAGTGCTCCGTGGCATAAAGATTAATTTAATGTGCTTTGTAAGGGAAACTGATTTTTTTAAATGTATAAACATTAAATTTTCGTGGCTTGGTGCATTTCAAGTGCCATATACCCCTGCATTTAAATTATTCTTCCCTTTCAGCATATATTACTCTTGAGAATTTTGCACTGAAGACTCATACTTGGAGAGTATCACATTGTAGCTTCTCGAATGGGAGAAGCTTACTTTATGAAGCACAACAACCTTAACTGGGAACCAACTGTGCATTCATTTTCTAAAACTGGCTATTGGAATATATTTATTATTTTATTCCTGAGGGGAAAGCCCCCAAATGTTTCAGTCAGGTAACTTCTCATTTAGGAAAGAATTTTTTAGGGAAGCTTCCATACATATATTGCCTGGAAGTCCAGAATCCTAACAGGAAACTACACTACTAGTCCTGTCTGCTTTTCCTCGTTCCTTTTTAGTGATTCATACATGTATATATAAATGAAAAATCATTTTTTGTGAAAAAGAAATCTCCATCTGAGTAGGCAATGTATGTAAGAGATCTATGAGAAGTGTGTGAGCTTGTATGAAGCGTATCTGATAATGAAAGAGCTGCTGTGGTCTATCAGTGAAGATTGAGGCTTATGTCTTTTTAGGGTGGTGGGCTTTTTTGTTTGTTCAGCTTATATATTTGGTAATTTGGTATACACAGAATTCTGCATTTCTCACAACTAAATATGGAAAAGGTGCACAAATGTAGGGAGTACTTCAGAGGCTTCAAAGGAATGACTTTGTTGATTTTGGAAGTGTGATGTTGACTGCATTGTGGAAACTGTAATTGCTGCTAAATCTGGTGAAATGGGTCACATGCCATGTTTACCATCTTCTGTTATGTTCCATCTCTCATAGTTTCAGAATGGTTCCTTTCTGTGTTAACAAAATGTACTACTTGGTCATCAAACAAAAAGAAGAATCAAATAAATATACTTTTCTTAATTTGGGTATTTGGTGATGGTATTTTTATAAGAATTATTAAGTTCAGCTTTCTCAATATGAGATTACAGTCTGTTAGAACTAATCATATCTTTGTATCTATACTACTCATTTATTTAGGTGAATACAGAACCAAGAAAAAAGGACTAAATTTGAGTGTTTGCCAATCAAACCAGCACCTCTCAGAATAAGAGCCTATGACACAAATATATTCATCCTGGGTCTGACTAACCTCTAAAGAGAGGAATACAAGGAATATATATTTAAAAAAAAAATCACTGAAGTGTAAATGAAAATTAATTTTCATTAGCAGTAAGACTTATGGAAGTAAACATTAAGTTTTTTCTTTTAGGTTGGGATTAAGTTGTGCATGATGTTGGCAATTCACTATTTCTCAGAAGATCAATGTCAGAGTGATCAGAATTCTAATTAAAAATTTAATAATCATGATAAAAAATGATGGGTTTTATCCTTTGGGAAGATGTTTTAACTGTAAAAACTATTGTTTCAGCTAGTTCAAAGATAATATGTGTGTTCATGTGCATAAGTAAATACATTTATATCCTTTGAAGTATAGAAAGGTATGGAGAATTTATGAAGCTCAAAAAAGTGAAGAAGCACCCTGATCAGGCCCTTGCATAACTCTCGGCAGCATTGGGTTCCCAGTCTGGCTGAAACAAGTTCAGAACCCAGCATCTTAAACCAGGCTAATCTTGTGCACGTGCAGAGGGAGTATGTGGACACTGTCAGTAAAGCATAAGCACTTTTAAAATCAGTTGTGTATTTAGGTATCTAAAGTGCTGCTATTATGTTCAGAATCTCTCCTGCTCCACTGTGTCAAGGCCCCAGTTGATGTATTGTGTTTGATTGTTGCAGTTAAAACAAGTTAGGAGAGCTCTTCGGTCTGCAGCTGACAATGTGGCTTCTGCAGGGCTCAGAAACTGCAGTCTCTGAGCTGTCATCAGGTCTTGCTACATGTAGGTAGTCAAGAGTGGTATTGTTCTTTATTATCTGGAGCAGGAGACCTCCAAATACCTGCTTTTGGCCTCTTACTGTTGCTTCAGTTTGGGCAGCCAGCGACTGCTCTGGAGTTAGGGTGCCTGGCATCATGATGCCAGTCTGGAGGGGCACTGAACATGTGGTTGCTGTTCCTACAACACCCTCCCTATTTGCTAACATTGGCCCAGCCCTCTGCAGTCCTGCAGTTTGTCCTGTCACTATCTGGCCAACACAAGTGCCCAGTAATTAGAGGGCAATTTACAGACTTGTCCTTTGTGTGTGTATGCATGTATTTATATTTATTTCTCTCTCCCCTAGAAGTGGCTTTGCTCTTCTCTTTCATGTTACGTCATGGTCCCAGCTTCAGTCTGTTTAAGAATATTTCAGCTGAGCTGTAGAATTTCTGCCCTGCTTGCTGTAGAAGAAAGAGACACTGTGGCTGGTGAGAAGGTATTTGTGTCCAATCTTGATTACTGCTTTTTTTTACTGCCAAAGCAAAGTGTTCTGTATTACTGTTTTTTTGAATTATGATTTATATGTAAAAAAACCCCAAACCAACAAAATTGTAGATGTGTCACTTCAGGACATGGTTTAGTGGTCATGATAATGTTTACTAGATGGCTGGATTTGCTGATCTTGAAGGTTTTTTCCCAACCTTAATGGTTCTATCTTTCTGTGAAAAGAAGTATGCTAATTTGCGTGCAATGGGACAACAATACTGTCTAGTACATACATAATGTATTTACTAGCAGGACTTTAATGTGCTTGGTAAATTATTGTTCTGTAAATAATAATTTAAAGTCTAAAATACGATGGTGAGTACTCTTCTGCTTCCAGAAGGTGTGAGAGTGACAAAGGATCTGTTAGTGTTCTGAAAATTATCATAAATAGTCTATCATTTTATGCACTCCCATTTTACTCATTCTGCTCTTGTGTCAAAGCTTAGGCAATAAGAGAATAGCTGATGTGCCAAAGTTCAGAGGATGGAGGCACAGATACTAAGGTTGCTGTAACTCAGCAACTAAAAATGAAGGGAACTGCTAAGATAAAGACCACTGCCTAATTTTTGGACTCTTACTAATGTGTGTGTTTATAGGGAGTAGGAATGCCCCTTTCAAAAACACAGCTCCTTTACTTTTTAGAGACCTGTTCCCAACATTTGCCAAATGAAATAGCACTTCAATCCTGTGCTTACACCTGGAGGAAAATCAGTGTAGTAAGATTCTGCAAGCAAATGCACTTGATGAAGAAGCTAAACTTCTTTTGAGGATAGAATATACTACTCATCATGCTAGCTGTGCTTGAGTTCTTAGTGTCACACTCTTCCCTACCCACAATTATCTTAACATATGTTCTTTTTAGGAATGGACAGCATTACTAGTTTTCTGCAGATTTTTAGTAGGCAAACTCACACATTTTTTTTCTTCTCGCTGAGAGAAAATGTGTTCTATTTATTATTCTGTCTTACTTAATAGAAGGTACATTGCAGGCTAAGTTCTATATGCAGTGAATCAAGTAAGTATTCATCTCACAGCAGTGTTAGTAATAATAGGAACCTATGGTCCTACTAGATATGTCACTTTGCAAAAAGCTTCCTTTTTAGTTTGCACTAGATGACCATTTTTATGTTTGTCTCATTCAAGAAAAAACGGCTTGCCAGAGAAAATCTCCAATTCTTTTACAAATGTGATGGTGCCATCCATTCAGTCTTACTACTTATACATCAAATTGTATACAGGCTTGTGGGCAGAGTACTCAGCCTTAACTCTGAACTTAAACCTGTGGCATTGAGCGTGTATGAAATGATGTGTTATTTACTGCTGAACCACTCGTTCCACTGGCAGCTGCTCACAAGATTTATCTGCATCTTTGCAGTATGGGTACATAGTTCTATGACTGGAGTCTGAGTGAATCAATTTTTCAAAGGATAATGTAAATTTATGTGAAGTATTGGCCTAATAGGCCTCATTTAAAAAATAATAAAAAAATGCTAGTTTCCTTTGCTGATTTTCAGCTTGAACCATGGCCTCTCTAATAAAATAGAAACAATCACATTGATTTTTAACCTATTATGTGAAAAAAACCAACCCCAAAACATTAATGACTATGTAATGATTTTTGTTGTCTGATGTTTTGCCAATTTTTTTGAGAACTACACGAAGTTTTATCTATTTTACTAACATGCTGTTGCTTTTGCCTCCAGCTTCTGAAGACATGACCCCATAAACCTCAAGTCTACAGAGATAGCTAACACTTTAATTGATCATTAGTAGACTTTCAAAATGAGTTTCCATCTGCCAAAAGATTAAGTGTCTTAGGGAATTGACTTAAAGCAGTTTGATGCATGGAGCATAAATGCAAGTGCCTTTAAAAAATCAGTGCTAGACCACAAATCTTTGTAAAACTTCTTTCTAAAATACTTAAAAGGAAAAGTGATAGAAAGGATTTTTCCTCTGAGGTTTTGGGTTTTTTTCTCTCAAATCAGAGAAGGCTTTTTTATGTATCAGGGAGAGTTCATTAGCTCACTTTCAAAATCCAAAGAGCAGAAACCTCATGAAAATGTTGAATGTTAACCTTAAAATGTTGAGGTTAACCTTAGAACAAACCATGCATGTTTTGGCAGCTTTAATTTGCAATGGTTTTTTTTTTTCTTTATTTTGTTTGTTAGTTACATTATTCCAACTTAAAATATTCTCTGGGCCAAAATATTGCTGAAAACTTTTCTACTAGCTGTATTGGAGAAGACTGAGGAAAACCATCTCCATGCTTTATCACAATTTTTCACAATTACAGGGGTTGTTTCTCCTGTTTTATTGAAAGTTTTGCCTTGACTTATTTTGAGTGATTTTTTTTTTTACAGCTTTTCCCATTGCTTTCTCTCTGCCATTTTTTGTACAAACCACTTTTGGGAAACCTTCTACCATTGTGATAACACCTTTGTTACTACAGAAATAATAGCTTCTTGTTTAGGTATCTGAAAAATTGGTGCTTTATAACTCCATTAAGAACAGTTCTAGCTAGCAAGAATATCAGTTTTGGCTGCATTAGAGCTGTCAACAATTTTGTAGCAGCAAAAAATACAGAAGCTGCAGCTGTCCTAGAGCAGTGCTTGAAAGATGGACATGATCTGGGTTGCCTGGGTTAGCCATCACACTTAGCTGTTGTTATAGGTTCCTGTAGTGTTTGTTTCATGACCCCAAAATGGGCAACTGCAGTGATTTTTAGACTCTTCCTAGTGGTCCTTTAATGGCTTCTAGAGTGCACACTTTTAGGATGCTTACAGTTGCAGTAGCTGGGGAGAGAAATGACAGTGAAAAGATGTATACAGATCATAGAATCATAGATATTAGGGGTTGGAAGGGACTTAGAAGATCATCTAGTTCAACCTCCCTGCCTGAGCAGGATCACCTGTAACAACAGATGTTACAAATTGGCTTTTTTTCCAGATGTCTGCATACACCTCCTCTTATTTGCCACTCAGGTTAAGGGGAAACAGGTCTGAAAGCACAGGTTAGTGGCTTTAGTTTAGTGGCTGTCGACACAACACCTGAGCCATTTGGGCCATACTGACATAAGGAGTAGAAAGCAAAGGATGCTACTTTTGCAGGTAACATGGGAAGATTAGTCTTGCCTATGGATGAAAGGTTGCATTCTGTTTGTCTTGTCAGGCAAAGTGGAAAATGCTGGTGTTGTCAGTGGCAAATGAATTTATACAGGATGCTGGAGTTGGCTTAATATAGGCTGCTGATGAAAAGCAGTATTTTCTTTATTTGCCACATGTTGATGGGAGTCTATCCATTTAGAGAAATGAATGTGGCTAATGTTATTCAATCAAATGCTGCAATGTTTGAAGAAATCATGGGAAAAAAAAAAAAAGAGGGAAAATAAGATCTTGACTTCCAATTTAATAATAATGGAATATGAAGGTCAGATTGTAACTGTAGAAGTTCATTTCAAATTTAAATATTTAGCATTTTCACTAGTCTGCGAATACAAGAAAATTTATTACATTAAGATGGAATTTAGATCTTTGACATGAAGCTGATATTTTCACAGTGTGAAAAATATCAAGCTGACATTATACTGTCTCATTTGATGACTTCCAAATGTCAGAGTGCAGTAACTTATTCATAGGGACCTCAATGTCTTGTGATAGTGTCAATTTAAAAGACATTTACATCGACTTTTTTATTTAAACATGTAAAATTGAATATGCAAAGTGGGTGAGGAGAAGGAGGAAAGACCAGGGGCAAGAAAGTTCTTGGTAACAGAATGAAGCACTTTTAAGGCTAATTTCCACTGAAGCCTTCTGACAGCTGCTACCTGGCAGTGCTCCTGACAGCTGCTGCCTTCTCTCCCTTCTTGCTTTTTCCCCTGTTCCCAGCTCAGCACACGCATGTTTCTTATTTAAATGTAGCATGATACGCTTTCCTGGCAAAGCAAACTCTACATCCCTTGCTTTTAAGTGATTTTGTAATAATGGAACATACTTTTGAGACTGTTACCCCTAGGAGTGGCTGATGCCGTGGGCTGTAGAAGACCTCGGGCAAGTGGCTGCTAACACCTTTATGAAGCCGCAACGGTAAAGCACAAGCGGCAGAAATTTATATTCTAGTAAAACTTTCTATGCTATTGTGCGCGGCTGCACTACAAGTTGATTGTCTACGGCCTGGGGACGCTGGGGTCGCTCCTTTCCCTGGGTCAGCGATTCTCACACAACGCTGCACGCCCTAGGAACGGGGAGCGGGCCGCAGCTGCCGAGGGCAGCCATTTTGATCGTCAGAGAAAGCCTCCCGCCTTTGCTGCCGCCGGCGGCCGCTTGTCAGCGCACCCGCCTCGATCGAGGGGCAGCGCTGGGCGAGGCCGCCGCAGGGCTGGGCGGGACCCGCCCCAGCCGAGCCCGCCCTGCGGCTGCGGAGCCGGGTGGCGGTGGCGCCCCCTGACGACGGCGGGCCCGGGCCGTTTCCCGGTAGGGGGCGCCACCGTGCGCGGCCGCGGCCATGTCGGAGCAGGCGCTGGAGGAGCTCTCGGCTCTCGCCGCCATCTACTGTGAGCCGGACGCCTGCGAGGTGCTGGCGGTTTCAGGTGAAGGCGGCCGCGCTCCTCTGCCGAGAGCCGCGGGTCGCTCCGTTCGGCAGGGTCTGGCCCAGACGTGATCTGGCGCCGCTGCCCCTTAGCCGGGGATCTTTCCGCTGCTCTGCATCGGCGGCCAGGCCCGGGCTCGAGAGGAGGCGCTCAGAGTCCGTTCGCAGGCTGGGAGGGAGCGAGGCTCTGCTCAGATGGGCAGCACCGGCGTAGTCGCTTCTTATTAGCGGCATCACCCGATAGGTCCCTGCTCGCCTGCCCTGTCCCGCTGAGTGTCTTTGCTACTGGGTCTCTTTGTAGGGAGCAAATCCGAACGAGCCATACTCCTTTATATTTAGTGACCTTAATTCCAGCTGTTCGCTGTGCAGAAACTTGCAGCAGGCGAATGGTCTGGCTGCTAGTTAGGTAAATAAGCAGTTGCATCTCACACGAGTAACAGCATCAGGTATTTGCCCTGTAATTTTAACGAGGTTGCAGCTCTTTGCATGAGAAGTTTTGTGTCGTTTTATGAGGTTTAGGGTAATCTGGCGCTGGGTATGTGCTGAATGTTCTTCAGCTTCAGCAGTATCTGTGTGGTTTGTAGGTTTTACGGGACAAATCGTTCACGTTTGCTGCAGGTGGGAAGGTGCGAATGTTTGTAGTGCTTGCTCCCATCAGCTGCTGTGTGCTGCAGGCTGGGAATGCAGGAAGTGTAGGTGACTACTGCACGGTTACTGCACCAGCCATCATGCTCGCTGATCAGAATATAATTTTAAGAGATCACTTTTTATCGGTCTGTGCTGTCAAAATGCTGTGAAGAAGCCCCTTCATCAGGGGAGAGTAAATCTCAGTAGTTCCCATGTACAACAGCAGCTACTATCAGGTTTATAGAGGCAGGTGGGACATGTAAGAGTTGTGTCTCAGTTCAGATCCAGAGCACAAGTAAATTTTGCTTAGTGCCTACCTCAGATGTGACAATTTGTTGGAGATACATATACACACACAGACAATATGTATATGTTCTGTATACTGGTCCCCAGTATATGTTTATTATATGTTTACTGGTCCCCAAATGTTTATTCAGTCCCCAAAAAACTGGGAATGATAAGGAAATGTTTTGGGTTTTTTTTACTATGAGGGTAGCTGAGCTTTGGAACAGGTCACCCAGTGAGGTTGTGGAGTCTCCATCCTCAGAGATACTCAAAAGCCATCTGGCCAATGCCCTGGGCAGCCTTCTGTAGGTGACCCTGCATGATGAGCAGGGAGGTTGAACAAGGTGATCTCCAGAGGTCCCTGCTAACCTCAAGCATTCCATGAAAATAACTGTGCTGCTTTGGTGTGAAATTACATGTGACTACTCTTGAGTGACTCATGAGCTAAAAAGTTACGAAGAAATTAATTGAACAAACGTCAAACTTCTATTTGAAAATAGTTGTTGAAATAGATTCTCACAGAAAAGAAAGTGGTTATTTACAGAGAGGACTTTGCGTGTAGACAGCTGCAGAGGGTTGAAGACATTAGTGTCTGGATGAAGCAAAATTAACTGGGGTAATCTAAAAGTAGAACTGTTTTGTGTCTAGAGCTGGATGTCATGCACACCTCCTGATCCAGTGTAGGCAGGTAATTCTGAAATTATTTTTTTTCATTGGTATTTTTAAAATACGATTGGTGAAGTGTTTCAACTTAGTTTTTTTTTTTAAATCAAAAAGCTCAGGAATGTTATTTCAGGCATAGTTTGAAAATACAGCATCTAGGCTTAACAGATGATTATTTTAAGAAATGTGAACATATCTGAACAGTGCATATGCACGTCTGTTTCTCCCAATCTGGTAGAGAAGTATACTCACTTCTGTGTATTCCTTCTCTGGACCTTATATACAGAAAAACTGGTTTGTGTTTATGAGTTATCAGGATGTAAAAGGCTTAGAAAGCCTTCCTGGAACATCAAGTGAAATGCTACAAATGCACAACAGGAAGAGGCTATTATGTTTATATTGATGTTTTGAGACCTTGCAAGGCCCTCATCCAGGCTGTGTTCATGATAGGATCTGGTTGATTTCTATCATTTTCTGCTGAAATGGAAAAGATTATTTATGACAATGATTATGGAAAATGGAAATTGACTTATCTTTTACTTTGGAGCTACAGGATCCTTGAGTTTGTATACAATTAGCTTTTGCTATATTCACTAGCTTATGTTTGCTTTAGCTCTTCAAAACATTGAAATTGTCATTGGCAGATGGTTCACAGAAGTAACTTGCAGTAAGGCTGTTATGTTATGCTGTCTCTAATACAGTAAGAGTAATTTGTGTCTAGATCCACAGGATCAAAAAGGAGACCATGGGGGATTGATATCAGGCTTTGAGGAATGTTAAGAAAAAGCTCTTGCAAATCTTTTGGTATACTAAAAACTTTGGCTTTCTGGAATTTAACCCTGAAGTATTCAGAATGTTATATACATTTTTATCCAAACCAATGTGTTGATAAATTTAAATAAAATAATTACAGTGTATCCTTTTTTTACCTTACATAACTACTTACAAAGATGAACATTAGATATAGAAATCCATAATTTACTTGTTAATCTGTTCTCTCCTGACTTGCTCACCAAGATTGTTATAAAAATATACATATTCTAAGCTTGTCTGTTGGTAGGTGACTTTTACTTAATTTAAAAATAGACTCCATGTGTTGCATAAAATGCCTTTGGACAGGAGTGGAGGGGGATATCTGTCTGGTTGACCTGGAACATAAAGAATCTGAAGTATGCTAGAGCAAAATAGTTAGACGTAGATAGGCATGCAGCTAAGAGGGGAAAATGAGTTGAAATATATTGAGTTTTGTCTTAATAGCACAATAAACGCCAGCAGAATGGTCCTACCCAACCCTTTATTTCAGGAATAATCACCGTTTTGCTCAGAAGGCACCTCAGACGTGTGCAAACAAGGGGGATGTTTCTGGAGAGGCTGCTTGGGCCGGGCGGTGGAGGCGATGGAGGCCGCTCTTTGTTCTGCCAGCCCTCGGCAGTGCTGGGGCACGAAAGGGGCGCTGGAATGTGAAAGAAACGAGGAGCTGCAGCCGCACAAGCGTTTTAAACCAATTCGCCCCTTGAAAAGTAAGTGTGAAGCAGATGTAAATGAGCAGGACGGGGTTTTTCGCGGCGGCTCAGGGTGACACACTCACCTTGGGCACAAGGCTGCGCTGCTTCCTTCGGGTGAGTTCATCATCACAGGGAAAGATGTGAGATTGCTGCAGACTGAAGAACGATCGCTGCAGCAGGAGGCCCTTGCTGAAGGGGGCAAGTCTGGCCTCTCTGTTTATCCCTCGGTTACTTCTGCGTTGGTGAGATCAGCTATGACAAGCTAGTGAAGAAATCCGAAGATTATCAGAAAGGTACTATGTTTTTCTGTCACTGCAGTTAAGCTGGCAATAGAGTCGTATTCTTCAACTCATTTACAGGCTGTGCACTGTAAAATTCTAGGTAACATAGCTTAAACAGAAGTGATTCCTGGTCAGAAATATAATAGTGCTAATACTATTCAACCAAAGGTAGATTGCTTTCACGTGGCCATGTGCCTTCTGGGGCTGCCTCATGCAAGAAGCAGCTGGAGGGACATGGGTCAGCCCACACTGTCTGGGTGTGGTGCACAAATGTGTGTGGAGACCCTCCATGCTGGCCAAGAGAGTACTGTGGATTCAGGAGGTGCAGTGCAGACACATCTTCTTGTGTGCTTGCTTATGTTTACCCAGCCTAGCATAATGGCAGAGGAGCTATTGTTGCTGGTGAGAAATGTTTGCCAGGGCAGCAGAAGATGGAGACATGGAAGTCTTGAGGTCATCTGTAACCACTGCCTCTGAGTGCCACATGCTTCCAGATGAATGCTGTGGAGACTTGAGTCTTTTCCAAGGCTAGTGTGTTTCTGAGGAATATACTTGCCCTAAAAATATAGTCTGGAACCTTTCATAGAGTCTTAGGACTGAAGACCAACTCCTGTTGGCAAGAAACAAGGCACTGACATGTAGTGTTTGTAGGTATGGGCATGGTTGTGAGTAATGTCATTTAATTCACTGGATTTGCATCCACTGCTTTCCTCAAGGGATTCGACTTTATTTTGGTAGTGATGGTTTGTAGACATATGGACATTTCTCTAGTAAAGCTAGAGTTTGATTATTGGTTTTGGAAGGTTTATTTTGTGACAGCTTTGACCTAGAGAGTTTTTTTGTTTGATCCAGGTTGGAGGTTTGGAAACAAGCACTTAGCTAAGTTCTCTAAAGTGCCTCTTGTCTGTCCAAGTCACTTTTAGGTTCTTTCTCTTATTTAACAGGGTTCAACTATCAAATCATAGGGAGCACTGGGGTTGGTTAGTGGTGTCAGCAATACTAATCAAACATAATTCAACTGACTGTCATATAAAGGAAGGTAAAATAAGGTAGGGGGAGAAGAAGGTAAGTCACTTCAAAAGAGTTCCTCTGAAAGTCAGCTCTGCTCTAATCTGCCTTTCAAATCTGGCTTATTCTGCCCTTGTAGAATGAATCAACCTGGCATTTTAGCAATTTTGTAAAGAAAAGGTGAAGTGGTTAGAATGCATCAAAGAGATGAAGCAGGGAACATCTGAAGAAGATCATCTTTTATCTGATACCCTCTTTCTTCATGGCAGAGGTGTAAAAGTAGGTTAGTTCTTTGTCCCTGCTTTTCACTTAATGAAGTTTTTTTTCTTATTTTTCTGCGAAACCAGTTTTAGTCAAGAAGGTTTTATTGTAGGAATTAGTGGTATGCATAACTTCCATATTCAGAGTCTTTGATTACATGATTTATCACAGGATGTGGTCTTTTGCCCTTCCTGCCATAGGTGTCCTTTTCACTTGGAAAATAATTCTATACTAAAGTAGACCAACAAGATGTATTGAGTAGATACTCATATATATATACATACATTTATCTAAGTATGTGCATATATATATGTGTGTGTAGTATCTAGGGTCAGATGTACAACAGAGATGTTTTTGTTCTGTCAGGTCAACTGTTCTAAATGTAGAGAAGTTGTCAGAAGAAAAGTAAGCATATTTTTTTCTGAAAGTTGTAGGGGATGAAGAACTTAATTTTCCTTTTCTGAGTCTCTCTTTAGCATGGAACTGCTTTTGAATGGTTGTCTTAAAAAATACTCAGTAGAAGTCTGTTTGTCTTGTGCTGCTATTGATGTTAGAAGTCTTACAGATTTCTCTATGAGCAATGTTAGGGCAGTGCTTAGTGCATCCAGAAGTCTCTATTTTCACTTGTCCTTGCTTCTGCTATTGAGCTACAGAAGCTGAATTATGTGTTTCTAAGAGAGACAGTGTTTTTTAGAATGTGATAATAACTTTAGTTCTAGTGTGTTATGGAAGTGTTTCATTTCAGGATTGCCTGCAAGTATAGCTTAAGTCATTGGCTGCAATCCCCCACCCCACCAAAAAGCCCTCCCCTCTTATTTTATATACAAGGGCAGTCATTTGAATTGAACTGTTAGAGAAGTAAATGTGACTTAATAATATATATGTATTTCAACTTCAAGCAAACTATTAATGTTTATTTTTTAATACTTTCCAGAGACTCATGGAATCACATTTAGAATTCAAATCAGCGTGAAAGAACTGCTGGATACAGATGTACTTTTAAAGCTGTTATTTCATTTACCAGTCAATTATCCATCAACTCTACCAGATATTTCTGTTAACTCAGACCAGCTTACAAGGGCCCAATGTATGGACGTGAAAGATAAATTACTTGAACAAGCAAAGAAGCATCTTCCTGAACCCATGGTACACGATCTGATCCTTTGGATACAGCAGCATCTTAAATATGTCATTAAGCAACCAGCAGCAGTTTGCAATGAAAAAGCTACTTTGTCAAAAGGAATAAGTACAGAGGATGGTATCTGGATGCTCCTTTTGCATTTAGATCACATGAGAGCAAGGGCAAAATACGTCAAAACTGTGGAAAAATGGGCTTCAGATCTAAGGCTGACTGGAAGACTGATGTTCATGGGCAAGATAATATTGATCCTTCTTCAGGGTGACAGGAGCAACATTAAGGTGCAGGAACAATGAATGCTGACTAGTTCTATTGATTTACCACTGGAACCTGTGGGTCTGAATATTTCCTGTGTGTTTTTTGAAGATTAACAATTTCAGAAGCAGGTTGATCATTAGGAGAGTAGCCCAACAACTTTACACTGTACTTAAGAAAAAGAATGAGAAAGAAACCAGTGGTGCATGTAGACCTGTGTCCTGTATTGCTTTGCTTCTCACTGTAATTATACACCTGTATTCCCCATGTTTCTGTAATATGCTTAGGTTCAGTCTCTTGCATTTCCTAAGTGATCCAGAAACCAGAAAACTTGTGATGAGTAATTAATATCATTAATTAATTTCTAGCTCATTACTAGTGTCTCATTCTTTAGCTTAGACCACATGGTGCTTCTGGCACACACCTGGGCTTTGGACTTTTTGGCTGTCCTTATGAACTCCCAGGGGTGTTAGTTAGCTTTTTTGGTGATACTGAAGGGGAATGTTTTTGCTTTACAAATTCATGTTCTCTAGATCACTGAAGACTGTGCTTAGCTTCAAGCTGATGACTAGAAACAGTTGTGTACTTTTTGGGATGGGCTTTTTCAAAATTTGATTGCTCTGTTCTGAAAGAAAAAAAATAATGCAGATTTTTGCATTTTAGTAAACCTCCAAGATACCAGGTGACAGTGTTTTGTTCTTTTTTGTCACTTAGGAGTACTTGATTCTTCAGAAAACTTCCAAGGTAGATGTGGACTCAAGTGGAAAGAAATGCAAAGAGAAAATGATTAGTGTACTGTGTGAGACAAAAGTACAGTCACAGCATAAAAGGTATAATTTAGTACTGTTGTGCATAGAAAAGTAACAGAATTGATAATTACATTCTGACAAATCTAAGTGTATTCACGAGTTTTCCTTTTACAATGTAGGTTTCAGATGTTTGAAGTCAAAGAATATTCAACACTGGCTGAGCTACAAAAGGAATTTGAAACTGCAGGACTTACAACTCTTTTCTCTGAGTTTGTTCCTCCTCTCTTAAAATAAAATTAAAAGAAAATGCTGGACTGTGACCAAAGCAATACTTGACTGCAGATGTTGATGGAAGATAAAAGGACTAAATTGGCAAGGAATGTTAAACTTAAAAAAAAACAAAACAACCAAGCCAAAAGTAGCCATCCTCTTGCAAGAAGGAGAAGGCATTTTCATGGAATTGATGTTTTTTTGACAATTATATATTGCTAACTTTTTCCAAGGAATGTGGATTTAATTGTGGTAATTGCATGTCAAGCATGAGAGATTGGGAGAAATAATTTAAAATAATAGTCTTCTAGTTAGGCTGGTTTGCAATCCTTGGCTTTCAGTGCTTTGTATTTTATCTCTCATGGAAGTGGTTTTTCATAATGATGTGCTAGAAAGCATGATTAATTTTGCTTTGAAAGCTTATATTATGATATTTCTATAAAAAGCATAGCAAAGAGATTTGAGTATGTGAGGACAGCATATACTTAATATCCCTTAGGTGTTCATCTTTTTCCTCTCCATTTATTTGTCTATAAATGCTAGACTGTTGATTTAAAGAAAAAGCTCATGTCACTTGGGGCCTGAAAAAACTTAGTATCTTTTTGAATGTGAGTTTTTGTTTAAAAATGTATAAAAACACCCAGGTGAAGAGTTTAAATTGGTTAAAAAGCTAAGATAAAGCCAGTTTTTTTTTTTTTTTTTGAAAGTTTGCAGATTCCTTTTTTGCACTTTATCTGGTTTTACTGTCTGTGCATGTTTAGATATCTTGATCCAATTAAACTGTCAGAGCAGTATATATACAGACTTCAGTCTTCTGTCTCTCAGGACTTCTGTCAAGTCTTCTGTCATTTGAGAAGCTGGTAAGTTATAACTCTCTGTTAAGATTTCCCTACCTTTAGCATTTATCTTTTACTGGTCAGTGGCCTTGTCCAGCTTATGATTTGTTTTTTTATCACTGCTCTGTTTTACTTCAGTATAATGTTACAAGATATATACATAATTTTTACAAATTATTTCATAGGGAGATCTGGATACTTATTACCTAGGGATATTTGGATACTTATTTAGTAAAATTATTAATGTCCTTTTGCTTTTATTTTACCTGATGCTATTATCTAGCAAGACTAGATAAATTGTCCAATGGTAAAAATTTTGAGGTAATGAATTTCTCAGTAACTAGCAGTGCCATTTCAGTTGCTTTTAGCATGTAGCTAAACATTTGCTTCACTGGTCTCTAAAACTCACTCCAAGAAATCTCATGTATTTTTTAACTGAATAATTTGATCAATTCAGTGTAAATTAATTTCTCTCTGTTGTACTGGGGAAAGACTGGTGCAATTTGGTTAGTTCTCATAGTGTGGTGTGGCAAATCATTACATAGGGCATTTTGATTTCTGGTTTCATACTCAGACCATGAGATTGTGTCTGTTTGTTTATGTATACTAGAAAAGCAACTGAATCTATGAAGGTTTTTATGTTTTATTATTTGAGATAACAAATACATAAAGGGCTGTAAACTACTTGAGAGTTTCTTAACTTTTAAGGAGTTTGGTAATTTTTTTAATGTGGAGTGTCTCAAATAGGTATGTTGCATGGTGTTTTATGCACCAAGGCTTGTTTAATGAGACAGTAACAATAGCTTTTCTTAATGAGTGTTTCATGTATGGCACACACAGTACTTCAGGCACAGCAGAAAGCAGACTGGGTTAAACAGGTTTTACAAATCTGTTCTGTATTCTTTTAAAATAGCTTCCTGGGAGAAAGGGAGTCTAATTTTCCATCATTTTAAAGTGTGTGTGTCAAGGTGAATTTTTACTTATATAAAGAAGTATAAAACAGATGTATCTTCAAAATATATATATATATATATAAAATTGTTTTGATTGAGCCATTCTCAGTTAAAATATCTGTGTTGAAAAATTGTATGTCAGTGGAGTATAAAGTTTGAAAAGACACAGAGGTTCTCTTCTCTTGCTATATGACAGATTTGACATGTAGCAAAACCAAGAAAAGGCCTATGCATGTGCAATGTAAGAAAATGTAATCAGCATCTCTCTGCAAATCTAAATGTTACAAGGTTTTGCCAGGTGGATTTTTATGCCCTTAACCAGGTCTTTGCTTTAAAATGCTTTACTTTCCCAGAAAGAGAATAGTAAGGTACTTCAGCACAACCTATATCACAATCCTGGCCCATTAAAGCCTGTCTGGCACCTTATCATGCATGTGAATGAGTTGTATATGCTTTCTGTTATTTTGGGAGCTGGGTTGAATATCATACCCAGTCAAGTTGCATGTGACCACAGCAATTATTAGGGTGTCTGGTTGTTGTGGCTGTTTTCCCTATAGAATTAAGATGTAGACTCTCCAACTTCCCCCTTACTACAAAAGCTGCTTAGCATAAGAAAAGTCATTTGTAGCATCAGTGGTTGCCAGTTTCACTTTGATACAAACTCAAGTATTGCCCTGAATATTATCCCCCAGTGCCTTCTTGGTTAACTGGTCAGAGTTAGCCTTCTACAACTGCCAGTTTAAAAAAATTAATGAGCAAATGACAATTGGGCAAGTGCAGCTCTTCTCTGATCTGTGCTCATCTTCCTGCCCAATGAAGTTGTTGTAAGAAGCTAGGTGATTTCTGTATTGCAGGAGGTTCAAAAGCAGTTTATAGAATGGATTTTTATCATAACTTGTATGTGTTACTAACTTACATTGTGCAAATCAACAAGTCCAGTGTCTGAAAGGACTGCAGGTTTTTTTGCTACATTTGCTGTGCTTTAGGAGAATTACAGATCTGATCAGATTGATCCTGTTCAGACAGCAGAGAACATGAAAACTGATGTCAGTCTGAGTCCGTCAAAGCAAATGCTTTTGCCTACACATCAGTCACTTATTTTGAAGGGTAGGAGGATATCTCGTGTTCAGACAAATAAACAGTATTTTTAAAGGTTGTTCTTTTGGAAGGATGTTGCAGCTGTCTCTTAACTGATGGTTTGTTTGCATTTATTGTAAAAAGAGATGGGCAAGCCTGGGAGCCCCTGGGGCACAGAAGTAATCGAAATGCATACTGCGGTGTGTGTGTGCCCTCCAAGGCAACTGAAGCAGATGCAGAATTAAAAAACACAGGGAAACAAAGTCAAAGCTCCTGAGAATTGTTAGAGAATGTGTATTGGTGTCTAAAAAGTTAGTGAAGTGTATATAGCTATCAGAATTGGACAATTCAATTGCAAGGAGAAAGAAACCCGCAAAGGAAAAATGGTCTAACAAATAAGGTAGCTTTCTTGTGGATATTGTATTTATAAATAGTTCTTCAAACAGCATGGATAGTAAAGCCTCATTTCCTGTGGACTTTCTGGTTTCTAAACAACTGCACACATGAAACCTCTCTTGCAGAAGAGAGAGATGTTCCTGATGGTGTTCTCCCCACGGATTCCCCAGCGCCTGATACTGATTGTGCTCTCTGCATAAATCATTAAGGTATCAATAGCATCTTTCTTCTCTGCTACAGGTTTTCTTCAAAGTTGTAGGAACTTGGTTTTCTTCCAGGCTGTTAACATTTCATTTTAGTTGAAATGTGTTGAGTTCAAAGTTCTAGAATATTTGTTCAGTATAAATATGCATAGTTCTGTATGGGCAGCACAGCCCCATAACTGTAGTTTCCTTTGAAAGTCATGCTAAGGCTTCAGCCTTATTTGCACAGTTGCTTTTGCATGAGTACCTCCCATCCAGAGAATCCATTGTGTTGCTGAAGAAATGTGCTCAGTCTGCAGGAGGGTGTTGTCCTAATCCTCAGCTGAATGATGCCTTGGAAAAGAGAAGGTGCTGCTGTGGTGTGCAGGCTTTCTGCTCAGTGGCAGGTGTTTGCTTCTGCTCCTTTCATGTGCTTGAGGAGTGTCATGTCTCTGTTTTCTATAGTGTGAGAAGAAGGATGCTTCTGGTCATTTGAGCAGCACTTCTCTCTCACTGACCTTTGGTGATAAGTGTAAAACTGAAACTGCCAAAAGGGCAATGTGAGATCCAGATAATTTTTACTATTACATGTAACATCAGCTCTTGCTGCATACATATGGTACTACTACAGTAGTGATGTCTGTGGAAACAAGGACATTGGAATGCCCGTAGATTAAATTACTCAGTTCTGCAAGAAATCAATCATTCTACAGTTTCATTTTTTAGAATCATTGCTGACTGCTATTGTGACCAAGGTCCGTAGATAAAACCATCTCTATCTTGGTAAATGGAGGAGCAGGAATAAAACTCCCTACTTTCCTGTCTTAATCTTTCAAGGTATTATTTATACCATTAATAAGTACTATTTATATTTAAGATATTTTATTACTGTCTCTTGGAAAGATACCCTTATGAGCAGCACATACTGTGAAGTAGCCCACCAGGAGAATAGCTTGACTTCAGTGGCAGTAATGCAAAGTTACAGAGGAGAGAGATACACTTAATAAGGGATATCATCAGTATAGGGAATTCACCATCTTCTTTTACTTAGTCTCATTAAGATTATAAATCTTGCACTCTGCACCCCACCCCCTAACTCCCCACCTCCCTTTGTTATTTGCTATTACTCTAAGAACTAGATCCTCCTGGTTGGAGGGTGAGTACTCAACAGGCCATTGAGTGATCACTTCTGGCAACATCTCACTGCTCCACTGAGGCAATTAGCTGGGTATTTCTTGAACTTTATGTAGAGAATTGAGGGAGGGAATTTTCACCTATGCAGACATAATTAATAGGAAAAATTGAAAGTAGATTTGATTGTTTGTTACAAATAAAGTTAATTTTTGTAATTCTGTAGTTCTATCATATCTTCCTATAAGACTATTTGTGTTATTTCTGTGTGAATAACCCACAAAAGCCACCAAGATAAGTATAAACTATACACAGAAATATTGTAATAAGCCTAAAGAAACTTAACAGGGGAAACATATTTTGCTTACATTGTTTCTTTTAAAAATAGTTTAATAAACCTTACACATGAATTATTAAAAACCTAGTGTCCTTTGATCTGTTCAGCTTCATCTGTGAAAATACAAACATCATGTTATAGTTCATTTGAAATAAGATGATGAAATGTTGCATATACTGTATTTCTGCCAGAGTTAGAGACTGAAATTGCTTATATTATGAAATAGTGCAATTGCTGGAATCAACTTTCATATATCTTAGAGTAGTATTAAGCATTATGATTCTGTCTCTGTGTATAACACATGCAACACTGGCAGCACTCTGTTCTAGTTTTGTATTTTATATGTATACTTAATATTATGTTATCTTATGCAAGAGTTGTGATAGTTTACATTCTTAATTATAGACATAAATGTACTTGAAATGTAAATATGCAACATTATTTTGCAGTTAATGTTGTGTTCTATTTTCATATATTGGCTTTTATATCAATATTAATTTGTGGTTTTTAACCTCAAAATGCTAAACTGCAATGAAGAGAACTCTTCAGAGTGATAGAAAAAATTGCCTAAAAAATGTATTAATTTATGTAATCTTTTGGACTCCAAATATGAACCCCTTAAGATTTTCAGTTAATTATCCATTCTGGTGCTTTAATTTTATGCTAATAAGGTAGCAACCACTATACTTTTGATCTTTGTGTTTCTTAATGTAAGACAAGTAATCTGTTTGTATCCTGCATTAGGACATCACTGATCATGGAACTGCAGTCAATATTTTGTTAACATTTCTCATAATAAGTATCTATGAGTAATTGTATATATATATCGTTGCCCATTAAACTCTAATGCAAAGAGTTGGTTTAAGATGAAACAATACCAGATCTCCATGGGAGAACAATACTTTGTGCTTCTTTTCCTATTGTCATCTTTTAAATTCCTGCAATTAAGAAATGAAGACTGATTTCTATGGGAAGTAATCAAGTGGTCACAACTTGCTTGAGGTGAGCTTAACAAACCAACTCCCTGTGTTACACCAGATCTTAATACCCCCTGGTTGGAGGGTGAGAACTCTCCAGGCTGTTATGTGACCACTTCTGGCAACATCTCACTGCTCCTCTGAGGCAATTAGCTGGGTATTTTAGAGAATTGAGGGAGGGAATTTCACCTGTACAGAAAAAGAATGGTTGAGTGGTGCTTGATCTGATCTTTACCTTGGGAGAGCCGCCTGTTGCTGCTTTAATTTGAGTGCCACAGGCACCAATAACCTGAAGTTCACAGGGAGTGCTGATGAGCAAAAGCAGCACCACGATTTTAGGACTGAAGATGCTAAAATGAATGTTCCTTTCCCTTTCTTGGGATGCACTTAGAAAAAAATCAACACAAAATTAGTTTTTCTTGTCTCTGATTGATCACGAATCTGTAGTAGTATACAAAGACAGAGTATGTTTTTGGGGGAGCTGGTGCTATGAGTACCTTTCAGTCAAGATAATATAAAAACCAGTTCTTTTTCAAAATAAAATAACTGAGTTACTTGTGAGAGCACTGTCCATGTGAGATGCTGAACACAAGCTGAGCTGTGTGAATAGAGCTATGCCAGAGGCTGAGTTTTATTTGGTAGAAGTGAAGGTGTTAGAAAGGAACAGACAGCAATAAAAACACGGGTGATGTGGCTCTTGGAGACGTCAAAAGAAAGTTTTTTTGGATTGATTACTCTCTGGAAAGAGGTTTGGGAATATGAGCAGAGAAATTGCTGCTGTATCCAAGCTTCAAATAGAAATGCCTGAAATAAATACGCAGCTTCATTGTAATTTTATCTTTTTAGCAGAAACAGTGTGTAGAACTGGGAACAAGTAATGGAAGTTTTCATAGGTATAGAGATGACTAACCTCACACAAGATCTGCAGGATGTCCTCAGAGGAATTAGAGCAATTCTTAGAAATTCTCCTTAAATGACCCAGGCATGAGAGGCTTTATTGAGGCAACGACCTCCCAAAGTCTCCCAAGACTGGGAAACCAGGCTGTCATACCTCTGGGTGGTTGGGAAGATTGATGGATGAGGTGGCCAACAACTCCCAGGAGCAGATTATCTGTTAAATATGGGCATTCTGGAAAAGCAAGGACTAAGAGGGTCTACAAATCACATCTGGAAAAAACCAAACCTGCTTATGTGTGGAACCAGAGAATGCAGGTAAGTGCTTAATTTTTATGAGGCTCTTTCTGCATTGATGTTATAGAAACAGTGTGAAGATGTTAGATAGTCCTTGCTCTAATAGTGCAAGGTGTCTTAGGAGACTGATGTATTTCAGTGCCACATCAATTACAAAGATATTTTGAATGGTAACGGTGGTTGGTGCTGTAAACCTATTTTGGATAAAGGATTAAGAGCCACCCTTTAAGTATGGATTAGACAAGGCACATCTAGTAAGACAAAAATGAGAGGGAGAGAAAATACTCCATCGGAGTGGCTACAAGAATAAGTATTGTTTTGGTTGGAAGAGTGCTTTAAGATCATCAAGTCCAACCATTAACCCAGCAGAGTTCCAGAAAATAATATTTCTGAGGTACCAGCATGGCAGAGCAGGCCATCAAGGTTACCTTTGCATTGACAAAGAGCCAAATGATAGAAATTGATCTGGGTGTAAGGGTGTCAGAGTGTCTGGGATGTGTGATACCTAGAGAGTGCCTGGAGGTTGGCACAGGGTGCGTGTTTTTCTTGGCAGCCATGCACCAGATTTCTTTCTTTTTTAAATTTTACTTTAAGGCAGCTGCAGAAAGAGAGCTGGAAGCTGCTTGCTATGAATTCTGTTATTCCTGAAATGCTAATTATTAAAAGATGCTACAGGTTTCCTTTGGAATAATATTGAAGAATCAGGGGAATGCTTTTTAAGATAGATAAAGGAACAGTGATAGAACCTCAGGAGAAACTGTTAATTTATACATTGATGCTGTGAAAAAAAAACTTACAAGAAGGAGGACAATCATAAAGCAGAGTGGGAATGAACACACCCTCAAAACAGTCCAGCATTGGCATCTCTGAGCTCCTGGCAGAAGCTACTGTTAGCAGAACAAGTATCTACGCACTGGTGCCTGTTGTTGGCACTGCAACCTCTTTGTTGGGGGGTCACTGGGGGCAGCTGAAGGCAAAGGCAAAGCTTGGAGGAAGTACAGGCAGCACACTGATGATTTTTAAGGTCTCAGCTCTCAAACAGCCACAGAAGCTGCACTACTCAGTGTGTAAACAATGTCCGTAATACCCACAGGAGCTCTGGGACTGCCTCAAAGGTGTTTACTTAATTGGTCAAATCTATGGGAAAAGGTAACTTATTTGAAATAATGTAATCATTTCCAAGAGGAGAGGATGATTGTGTAAGCTGAAGCTGTTCAGTACTGGACAGCACTGGTTTTGAAAACTGGACAGTTAAAGTAATTCAATAGCTGGGACAATGAAAAGCTAATCATGGGGAGTTTGGCATAGTTAAAAATAAGAGCTACATAATAAAGATAAATAATTGTTTCTTACTCATGTAGTTTATGGATTTGGATTTTTTTTTTAATATAAATCCATTGCTAATTTGAAGCAAGTAAGTTGTAGATAATTGTTCAGCAGCAAATCAAAAAATGTTTCTGCCTTTAGGTGTAAGGTGAGAAAATTTCTCCTAAGAGAAATGTTATCTCTTAGGTTTCCTATGGATCTGAGTTAGGAATAGGTTGCAACTCACTGAAAATTTCTTTGCCAATGCAAGCATTGGTCTTCTTCAGTTTGTCTGAAGTTTGTATAAGTGAGGCTGCTGGCTGGAGGGGCCACCAGATGGGTGTGATTTTCAGTCTGGCTGGTTCTAGAACTGAGAAGCAGGCTGGAATGAAATGGGAAGGCGATGTTCTTTCTGTGCAGACAAAGGGAGTCGAGTCTGTTCCCCACAGCAGCTGTCCCTGTCCAACCTTGTGACAGGCACAAGGGGGTTTGGTGGGCATCAGAACTGGTTTTAGGCTGCTGACAGTGCCTCTGGGGACACTTGACTGTCACCCCATGCATGTTATATGCCATGTTATCTCATGAACTGTCCAAGTTGTTACATGGGATGTTTTTATGTATGGGCAATTCTAACCCTAATGCTAGGGATCATCTTGCCATCATGAGGATGGGGAGACTAATTCCAGAACTCTGTGCTATAAAACACCAACCTTTTGTGTTTCCACCATGAAATGTCTTTCTGTTCATAAAGTGTAAGAAAATAACCAAGTAGTGAAAGTCAGCAACACAGGCAAATACTGACAGTATGGGATGCAGACTGTCTGTCTGTGAGAATGTCTACTCACATAAATGGATCAATAATTGTTCCTCTTCAGAAATGTAGTTTATGCAGCCTATATAAAGGCAAATTATTTAGTGCAGTGCAAGGAAAATTTTTTTTTTTTCCTATCTGAAACCAATTTAATATTAACTGATGAAACCATTAGAAGATACTGAGCCCAATATGAATCCCTTCAGTGGAATGCAAGATGTGGAGGAGTGGCTTATCTGACAAAAAGCCTGCCTCCATTTTGGAGGTAATGGGTTTTTAATTTTTTTGCTTTTTTAATAATAGAAGAAGAGAGAGGGATAGATCTGCTAGAATACTCTCCTTATCGTCTTTCCAGCCTATGCTCTTGAGGAGAGGAGTAGCTGAGAGTTGAAAGGGGAAAAATCTTGACTATTGTGCTTTCCCTGAGATAAGGAATATTTTAGAGTCCCTTGTCTCATGCATGAAACCTGGTAAAAGGGAGTTGTATTAACATATGGAAGAGTTTTTGGGAAAACCATATCTTAGCCTCAGGAGTCTGCTTTTGACTCCTGGTTTGTCTGGGTGTTTTGTATGTCTTTGAAAATGAATGCTGAAAGGAGGACTATGAGCCACATGGGCTGAGTTTGCTGCAGCGACCTCAAGAGGTGAAAGCAGAAGTGAAAAGGTCTATTTTTTATGTTTAAGGAAATGTTTAAGGAATTAATAATCGCAGAAAAGTGCAGATTACTAGAAGAACAAGCATTTTATATGCCACATTACAGACAGATCTGGCACTTATGGGAGGCATTTGTGACAACAGTCTTTCAGTGGGTGACATTTATGTACATGATAAAGAGACAAGACCTCTTTATGTAAAATTTACAATGAGCTTTCTAATGTCATCATTTTTGTAGGCTTAAAAAAACCCTTTTCTCGTAAAATTAACTCAGTGTTTGGTGATCAGTTTTTGGAGGTTGCAAAGAAGAGCCCCACAGGTGCACGCAGCAGGGGATGCACTGGGAGGCTGCAGGGCAGGGGACCTGGCGGGGCATAAGGCAAGATGCTGCTCTATGGGTGTGCTGCAGCTGAAAGAGCTTTTTCCAATGGCTGCTACTGTTGGACTGAGTGTGGCAAAAGAGATGAGGGGGAAAATGTGTCATTAACTGTATTTTTTCTGGAAGGGTATGTAGGAGTTGGGAATGAGCTTTTATATTGCTTTTTAGTGGTATAGGACCAGCAAAAATTACAAAGTAGAGAAGAAATAGAGTGGAAATACTGAATGAGGGGAGAGGAAAAAGATGTTGGACTAGAAACTGATTCTAAAACCAGTGTGAGGGAAAGTTGCAGAGAGTGCCAGAGCGAGTGCAGTGAGAGCAGGAGGTGTGGATGGAGATCACCAACTGCAGGAAGGCTTTACATGTGTGCTGAGCAGGATGCCAGCCTGGGGGCTGTGGGGCATCCCACCTGCTTCCCACTTGCTGACCAGCTGCTGGTGGCTGCTGAGCACCAGGGGGGCTCAGTCATGAGCTGCTCCTCTGGCTCCCTGCCCCCTACTGCAGGGAGAAGCAGAGGATGAGGGTCACTGCTGTTCCCAGGCCCTACTGCTTGTGTTTCCAGCCAGAGACACCTGCAGAGGGAACTTCCCTTGGCATTGCTCAGCTCTACATCTGTCCTTAAGTCTTCCCATGGCCTCATCTCTGAACATAGTTGCTTTGTCTGAATCTGCCTCTCAGTCTCTCAACCTCTGTAAACTCCAGGTGTAGCCATGGGCTGCTTGGGTCCCTTGTGGGAGCAGGTGGCTTTTATGTGATGATGATCAAGAGAAAGCAGTATGTACTGACTTTAATGAAATGGAATTTCCACTTGTACTGAGAACACTGGTAAGAGATTTGTGGCATTGTTCACCCATAATACTTTCATGTTTACAATGTGGAAATTGATTTTAATAGAAAACCATAAACATTGTGTCTCTTGAAAGCAGGACAAGATTCTTCAGTCCTCAAAACATTTCAACAAGCTAAATCCTGACATAACTAGAGGTGTGCAATCTGAATTAATTTCAGTAAGATAAACTTTGTATGCTAGAGTTTGTATTGGATGATAAATGCACAAGGCTTTGGATTCGGGCATCCCTTGACATACCAATCTTCAAATATAAGTATTTTGTTTTAGGATATTTCAAGCGGCACCTGTGTAGGTGTGTGAAGGACACTGTCTCTGTAGGAGGAATGTTTTTGTCTAGTCTTTCCGTATGGAGAAGAGGAGATGTACAGGGAGCAAAGTTGTGAAAAAATAACTTTGTGCCTGGGTTTAAGGAATCTATGGATGTGAGAGGATGGCTCTAGGGAAGCAGTAGCACCCATGGGGTCTCTAATCACACGCTTCAGTTGGCTGTGGTCCCTCTGGACCCCCTTTATCCTGTTTAATATGGCAATAGTACATAGAAGAGAAGCTTTACAGTGAGGATGTATGCTCCTGCTGATCTCCTAAAACTTTGCCTTCACGCTCAGCCTGCTGTGTCCCTGATTTAATCCAGAATAAGATGCATTTTGCTAAGAAGTGCAGTAACCCATTCAGATACTATCTTAGATCTGGCAGGCTGCAGCTCATCAGAGTATTTTGATAAGCATCGTGTCTCCTTGGAAACCACTACTTAGCAGTAACTTGACGCTATATTTGGAGTGTTATGATTAATTTAAGCTTTGCTTCTGCAAAGACACATGGTATGGGCCTCCTCCCACAGAAGTGAGGAGTTTCGTTGAGCTTATCAGAACACCTCGCGTGTTCTCAAGTGTCCCTGTGGAGTTTTGGAGTTCTTCTCTAAATCTCTTCAGGCTCTGCTTTAAGCTCATTGGTTATAAATCTCACTTGTTATGCTTAGCTGTATTTTTAGGAGTCTGTTCTCTAATTTGATATTTTAAAAACATTTCTAAAATGTCTACTTCTACAGTTATGAATAAAGATCCTTCTGAGGCCATTAAATAGTGTTTTAATTAGGCCGGCAAAATTGCTTTTGGCTTGTCTTTAAAGTCTTTAGTATCTTATTTCTATTAACAAAATAGTAATCAACGTTAAATTCAAGAATGTAACCAAAGTAGGTCATATTTTTATTAACTGGAGATAGATAATGAATGTGCCCTATATAAAGATTTGGATTAAATCTTCTGAGATGCTGAGGATAGTGTTTTAATTAAGGTAATCCTTATTGCATCTAACAAACAGTATTGCAGCTTAGAATTTTAAGACCTTATGATGCATGTTAGTGCATTACCTCAACGAATCTAATAGAGATTTAATACTTGGATTTGAAGTAGCAATCTGTCATAAATTAAGAGCATTTGCATAATAAATGTAAACTGTGGTATTCTTTGCAGAGTTTTATATAATTAAGGAACATACTCAACATTAAAATGTCATGTTCATAGAATTAGGAAGGTGTACTTTGCTGTTGCTGTTAAACTAGTCCTTGTTTTCACATGCCTATTAACATGGAGAAATCCAGGCATTGCAGCAGCATTACAAATATGTGTTAAAAAAAGTTTCACCCTAACCTCCCAAGTATTTTGGGACACTTGGCATAAGGACTTTGTGTCCCACCCCACTGAATGCTGCAGTGGGGTTTTTTTGGGGAAGAGAAAGCGAATAAAGGGGAGAGATTTAGCAATTAGAAAAGGAAACTAGAACAGCTTTCATTAAAGTTAAAATAATAATAAATATGGAATATATACATATATATATACAAATTTGATATCAAACCCAACCCCCTCAATAGCAATTATATTACATTACAGTAACTTGTTACCACTGCTGGGAGCAGACACTGCCTGGGAAAACACACTGCTGACTTCAGACAGTGCAGTTGGAAGAACTGAGCTGAAAAGTAAAATCACTGAACAGAATTAGTTCTCCTCAGACCAGGACATAATCTCTTGGCTGTTTATGGCCATCAGAAATGGTGTCTTTCTTGCTCACAAACAAAAAGCAAATCAATGAGAAGATCACAAAGATTATAATTATTAACTTCCAGCATAACCCCACAACCATAAAACAATGTTGTCCTATAAATTATCATTTAAATGGAGTTTCATGCTAGTCAAGTAATATTAACTACTCTATGTCATATGAATAGAACATATTTTTGCCATCTGTAGATGATAACTATTACAGTAGTCACAGATTAATCTCTCTTTTGGGATGGACAACTTTGTTGTTCTGTCTTATTTTGATACTCTGTTTTGTGCTTTAGCAAATGAAGAATATAAAGGGAAATGAGGACTATAGCACGACAGACCAGTCTTGTTCAGGCTCTTCACTGTTAGTCTGTTAGTGTTCATGATTTGTTATAAATGTTGTTCTTTACATTGGTGATTGATACACAAGTTTTACACTCATTTGCACTATTTGCTTTTGGCATTGTTAATTGGCAAATTACAATCTTTCCTGTGTTTGTTACACAGTGGATGCTGTTGCAGTGATTCTGCCTCTCTTCTCTTTTTATTTTAGCATCCCTTAGATTGATGCTGAAAATTACATGGGGTTTTTTCCTTCATCTACTTATGTCACAGAAGTAGAAAGACCTCCTCTTTCAGATCTGAGCAGAGATCAGAGGTTGCTAGACTTTGCTGGATGGCATGGCACAAAGTTCGACCATGATGAATGGTGCTAGGACTTGAAATAAGAGTAGCAAGTCTAAAAGCATGAGTCATTGTACTAGGTCTTTATGTCTGCAGAAAATGTGTGTGTACTGCTGGCTGAAAGCATTGACAATTTTCCATTAGTAATGAATTACAGTAGTAATTTCATTAATTTCTTCACCTCAGTCAGGATATGTTAGTCCAAGTTGCTTAACCAAGCATCAGAGGAGCCATTGCAGTTAACCTTTAGTCCTTTGCTGTGTAACCAGGTCCAGTTAAGAAGTAAATTAGCGTAACATCCCTTTTAAAAAAAAATTACTTTAGATAAGCAGTGGACATAATTTTTGCCTGTTTTTAATTTAATAGCAGGTTTATGGTTTTATGCAAAACCATTCACATTACATCTGACCCTCTGGGAGCTGAGTTTTTCGTCTATGTAATTTGGTGTCTTTAATAATCTCCTGTCTGTTAAATCCAGCACAGGCTTGATTAATGAATTGTGATGAACCAGTGCATTAATTTACAGGTTTGGTCTAATACCCTAAAAGACTACATCAGTGCTTCTAGTTATTAATGCTAATAAACTTGAGAGAAAAGGCAACGTGAGGGAGGGGTAAGGGAAGGAAATATGCGACAAGTCTTGTCTTTATTCAATCAATGTTTGCAGCTACTTTTCTTACAAGAGAGCTGCAAATGCCCTTGACAACACACAACATCAAATCAAGAACAGCTTGTAGTGTTTAAAAATATTGTAAAATTTCTGAAGCTGTTGATCAGTGCTCCATAGCCAAATCGTTTTTCACTCCTGAAAGTCCTTATTCAATAGAGCTTTTCATGCTGCATTTTAAAATACTGTGTAACATAGTTTTGAAGTAATTTGCTGTTAAATCTGTGGCTGAGACACAATCTTGAACACGAATTTTCCTGAAAAGTAACTTCAGAACCCTGGCAGGTGGTAGGTGGGTATGCATATAAGGAGGCACGTACATGAGAATGGTGGAGATTTGACATTGACAGGATTTGCTCTGATGAGCAATGCATTCCTAAGATGATAATGAGACTTTTTAAATGATCCTTTTGAGGACTTTAAATAAATCTGTAAGCAAAAATGGAAAATTTTATTTTAAGTATTTTAAAAAAACCCAACTCTCATGTGTCTATGCATGCAATGATTCCAAAGAGTAGAGTGTATTCTGTGAAGTCTCTAAAGAACTGGTTCATTGAGGAAGGGGAATAATAATTGATTTATTTATTTTTTATTGAGAAAGTAGAGTTTGGAAATGGGATAGTAATGTAGTGTGAAGATTTTAGGTTGCTGTAAAAAAAGTATGAAGTTTTATCTTTGATGCTGAGCCTTTAGATCTTGAAAACATCTTAAAACAGCATAGAAGTTCAAAGAAGGGACTGTGTGTCCTCTCTCCTTGGGTATTAGCTCACAATACTAGAGCTCAGACTTATTCAAATTACTATTCCAGCCTTGCATTGTTCTGATAAATGTAATCTAAGAATTATTATTTTAGACATTGATGTATCCATCTTTCTGACTATTAAAATATAGCATGACGTTTAAAGCCCATTTTAGCAATCATGCCTCGGGCATTTTCTTTCTAGTGGGGCATAGGAATTTTCACTTGTCCTTGAGATAAATGACACTGGTATAGTGTTGGCATCTCTAGGTCTTGCTTCAGCATCTGTGGCACCAAAGCATTGCTGAAAATGTTGGAATAAGATAAATTAATTCTGCTGTTTAGACTGAGCAAAATAATTTCTCCCTGTTTCTATTGCTTCTTCCTTACTGTTAGGGAGAGATAATCTCTGCTACATCTTGGCTATTTTAATAGGATTCAGAACACATGATCACATTAGATACTGTACCTGAGGCAATCTGTGTTTAGACTGGTGATAATTACATGCAAAAGTCATTCAACAATGAGGCAATTAATGCTGATGAACTTTAATAAAGTCAGCTGCCAGCAATAGATATTGCTGGCAAGTTTCCTAATCCTATATTTATAATACTTTGAAATTCCCTTATGTTCAATTCTGTAATGCATTTCTGTTTAGTGGGTTAAAAAAAAACCCAAAACAACCAAGAAGCTTACCACCAGAAAATATTGCCAGCAACGTATTTATATATGACACAAATATGAACAATGAGGTCAGGAGTCATCCTACTTACCAGATTTACTCCATTGATTGGTATTTACCAAAGAAGATGATAGACAGAACAAGGCAAATCCTCTAACTCTTAGCAGAGGAGAGGGAAAGCATTAGATAAAGAATTCAGGGCTTACACTTCCTCTCACTGTTGATTAACAAGCATTAAGTTATGCTTAATGTCAGATGTAGGCAGGTCATTGTAATGTGGTGTTAATGTAAATTAGAAGATCAAGCCAGTTAGTGCCTGGGATTTGCAAAATTCTGCAATTCAGGTACTTTGCTGCAGAGACATACTTTTGTGAATTTCTTAGTTATTATTTCTTAATTTCTAATTGGTTATATGGCCAGATTAATTTTCTCATTGGAAAATTCCATTAAAAGCCATGATTACTGAAAACACAAAGTAGACAGTGACAACCAAGCTTTTTAACTTTCCACAGACAATTATGAAGTTGCAGAGGCTGGGGTGATGGGAGGAATAAAGTATCCTCCCCATTAAAGTTTACTGAACATTACAAAAGCAGTGCAGAGCTGTGCACCTTTTCCTGGGGATCAGTCACTGTGACTTGGTAGGCTACAGTCCAGGAATTGCTGCTTTGACTCAGGGTAGATGGAAAATACAGAAGAAACTAGTACAGAGCACAGACATGATAGCTAACAAAAATATGTATCCTTCTGTGAAATAATATATGAAGTCTACAGTAATGAATAGTTTTTAAATGGCAGAAATAAGAATTATCTTTTTGGTAATACAGTATAATACATATAAATCATGTGTCATTATAGAACTGTTATGTGCTAGGTTTAGGTAAGAGCTTGCTCTGCATCTCCTGTACGAGCTGTGCTGGCAGGAGCACTGACAAGTGTCAGTTTGGGGAAGGACTCCCTTTGTCAGAAGCTTTCTCCTGTTTTTAGGAATGCAATGGGAAACACCAGTGAGGTGTTTTTCCTTTTTGTATGTCTTATTAAATACAAAGGGATTATCTTTAAGGCCAGAGATGCCCAGAGGGAGTATCACTGTGAGTCTGTGTCCTCCTTTTCCCTGTTGCCTGGGTGCACTGGTGGTCTAAGCCAAGGTGACTCTTCTTGCATTCTTCTTTCACCTGCCTGAAGCAAAAGCGGCGTTGGCAGTCCCACAGGGCAGCAAGCAGTTAAATACAGGTTCAGTAGCTGAAACTACATGGTGTTTTCTATTTTCTCTGTTGTATTATGTTAATCACTAAAGAAGCATGCACAGCTGAGGAAAATCTAGTTATGATAGTGTGAAAGTGTGTTGTGGTGAGTGTAAAGGTTACAAATGGTGGTTCGTGTGTACAGGCCCTTGGTTTCAGTTAGAAAAGTTCTGGTATTTGGGATGACGTTAATTTTCTAGGGTGAGGTTGGAGATGAATCACAGCTGGATTTTAGCTTTTGGGTTTAACTTCTACTAATCTTTTTCCAGCAGCTGACAGAAAGATCATATTGAACTAGATAAGCTGTACAAAATTCCTGCTGTTTTGACCTGAAATCATATGATAGAAAGGTTGAGAGTTGGAAATGAAAAATGTAATGGAAAATGTTCCTTGTGAAGTGTTGGAGGCAACCTGCAGCAGAGCCCCAGCAGGAGACAGGTGAGAGTCAGGAGAGGCTCACCTGGGTCTCTCTGACCATGGAAAAAGTCTGTTTTGGCCTGTCTGGCTTTGGCTGCTTGTGTCCTTCAGGACTGGAAGGAGAATGGAGTGAAACACTGAAATAGGGACCCTAGGGACAGTGGGAGATGGGGTCCCCTGACACAGGGCAGCAGAAATGCAAAGACAATAGGGACTTAGGGAAGAAGCAATGATGAAGAAGTTAATGCTGTGAAAGAGAAATGGGGACAGGGGTGAGTCACCTCTTTCCCTGTCTGCACTGAAGCAGGTGACAGCAGCATGGTGTGGCTTTTACTTGCTAGTTAGATCTGTACAGTATTTAAACATCTGCTATGCTATAACACCTTAAATTGCTCAGGCACTTATGGTATAAGGCACTGCTGTAAACTGCATAAACAGGCTTGTCTCTGAAGTCAAATATAGGGCATTCCCGTGGTTTTCTTACTTCTTCACTCTTTGCTGTGAGAAATGGCTATTCCAGTGATTGGGTTGCTTATTCTGCCTATTGAGCAGGTGCATGCATTGACTTTTTTTTTTTTCTCTCTATTTCTCATCAGTATGAGAGAAAAAGTGTTTAAAATGAGGTGGCAAACAAGTGTTCAACTGAGGATGTTAAAGCCTGGATAGGTGGATGACCAGGAGATATAAACCTGGTTGAGTAGTGGGTTTCAGAATGTTGTGGGTGATGGATCTCCTCCTACATGTCACAAGTGGAGTACCAGGGGTCTATTCTGGCCTGATTGGCATCCCTGTCAGTGAGAGGCCAGTCCTGTTCATTTCTCCCTGTGCTGGAATGACTCTGGAGGGATGTATAACTTCAGATGGGGCTCTTAAAAGTGAATCGCTTTTCCTTTATTTTGGGGTTTAATTTTTATTATTTTGTTTATAAATAATAAATTGTGCCCACTTTTGAAAAATTGTTGGTATAAGCTGGGGTGTATCTTAAATACTATGCTGCTACACTGAAATAGACTTAAGAATGCTCTGCAAAATACAGGGCCACACTTTCTGTATAGGAAGAAGCAAACAAAACTGGGAAAGTGGTTGTAAAATTCAGCTGTTGGTGCCACCTGAGCTCCATGAATGAGCAAAAAAAGCTCATTCTTTCTTAGGTGCAAGAGTTAGTCATGCAATGTGACACTTCTGTGATGCTGTGATTGTGCTAGATTCGTGATTTAGGCAGATGTGCCTCACTTCACATTTTCAGGGAGTACAGCAGCTCCCACAGTCCGTTCACACGGCTCAGGAGCAGCTTGTGCTGTCCTAGCCCAGTGATGGGTCTAAGCACGTACAAGCAGCATCTAGCTCTGCCTGTAGAAAGGAGGCAGGATTAGGACAGGAGATGGTGTATACTGGTTTGGTTTATCCTCCCGAGGAAGCTATTGCAAGATATGTAGGTCCAAGGAGGTCGCTGGGAGGTGGCCTGAGCTCCGGAGCTGCCTGCTGTGCTCTCATGGCCAAATGGCACTGAGCAGTGGCTACTCTGTGCTCAGTGTGTCCAGACCTCTGTGTTTTGAGGATTACAAGGATGTGGGAGAGATTGTGTAGAGACACCATGTGCAGGAGCCTGATGACCCCCTAACGGGGCTTACCAGGAACCCTTTGCATGTCTGTACAGCAGCCTGTGAGGTCTCTGTCCCCCAGGGCTCTCCTGGTGCCTTTTGAGGTCAGGTAAGTAGCAATTATTAATCATTAGTTAGGGCTGAGTTTATTCACACTGTTTGCTTTCCTCGCATTCATTCCTTCCCTTCTTGATCAAATAAAGAGACATTTAGTAGAAACTTACAAAGGAGCTTTTAATCCCCCTTTCAGTGGTTTATTTGATTTCACTGATCTCTCTAAATCATAATCAAACTGATTTTTGTAACCAGAAACTGTCTGATCTTACCACTTTCATTTTCCTGTGTAGTGAAAGCACAGTTCAGGCTTGCGGAGCTGAGTAGTCCTTGTTAGGACTAAATTTTGGCCTAAGCGCTGCAGCAACTGGAGTTTTCATGCTGGGTGGGCAGGTCCTGGTGCAGTGCATGTGGGAGGAGGAAAGCCCCGAGGGGTCCAGCAGAGGCTCTTCCCCTGGGGGTAGGGGGGGGGCTGGAGGCCACTTGTAGAGGGTTTCAGTCCCAGTGAAGCTTGGCACTTTGGGGTGCCTCCCATTGTCTTCGTTAAACAAGAGGTTCATTGCCTAAAGTTGGGGTTGATGTTAGACCCCAAATACCAGAGATGCTCATTAAAACACAGCAAGGGCCACAAACGGAGGAAGTTCTTAAGAGGAAGTTTTTAATAGGATTCCCTCTTGATGCACAGCAGCTTGTTCCTTGGAACGGGCTGCCCAGGGAGGTTGTGGAGTCTCCTTCTCTGGAGACACTTAAGACCCGCCTGGATCCGTTCCTGGGTGACTTGGTCTAGGTGATCCTGCTCTGGCAGGGGGGTTGGACTAGATAATCTTCTAGGTCCCTTCCAACCCCTAGCATTCTGTGATTCTGTGACACTTCCAGGAGCGCTACCCCGAGAGCAGGCAACGCGGCGGGGAACGGAGGAGAGGGCAGCCAGCAGCTGCTCTGCCTCTCTCAAAACAAGGAACCGGGAGAGCCCGATGCCGACGGGAGTCCTGCGGCGGCCGCTGCCCGTTTGCCGGGAGAAGAGGGACGGGAGGAGCCTCTTCCCCGGCTCCACTAGGGGCTGCTGGTGGATCGCGGCGGCGGCCGGGCCCCCGCTGCCCCTCCCGCCCCACGCCGCTGCCGCTGCTGCTGCTGCTGCCGCCGCCCGGCGCCGGCCCCTTCCCCGCGTCCAGTCCGCTGCCTTCCCCCGTCTGCCTCCGCCAGGAAGTGTAACACGGGGTGTAATTAATTCCCCGTCCCGCTCGGGATAATTTCGGTGGTGGGTTGGTTTGATTGTTTGTTTCTCTCTCTCTAAGATGTTAGTGCCGTGATTGAAACTACCGGTCCAAAGCCGCTCGTCTGTTGGAAAGGTTTTGTTTTGAAAGGAACTGTCATTCAGCCTTGGCGATAATCTAATGGTAACTAACGTGTCTCCCTTTCTTAAACCGGTATCAGTGAGATTTTAATCTTGACTGTATAATAAAGAGGGTGTTATGGTGCCTGATTATTCCACTTCCCATGCTATAGGATTGTTGACTTTTTTTTCCCTCTAAATTAACACATTGAAAATGTGCTGCCTTAACAAATTCTTCAAAAATGCCCTAAAAATGCCTTTAACAATGCCACCCTTCAAAAGGTTGATACACGACAGGAAACAACCTTAGCAGTAGGCTTCAATTCACTGCAGAAATCTGTAAGATAATATGGCATTGAGCCATGCCATTTTTGTTCTCACAAGGCTGATATCCCACTTGTAATAGTTAATGGGTTAACAGCAGAGATCTGGTAGATTGGAATAAGCAAAAGACAAAGCTATATAAATTTCAGTGGAATTTATAAAGAAAATCTGGTATCAGGCAAACTCCATTTCATGTTTTGTGAAAGTGAAGTCACGGTAGTTTTGATAAAATGTTTCACCTACATAATTGGTGTCACTACAGGTTTATTCTACTTCTGTTGATCCTCATCTTTATTTGACCTCCTCCAAACTTATACAATAGCTGCAGTGGAAAGAGAACAGTCTCAAACTTTAGGGAAGAGTAGTTTGTCCTGTTTTTATTTTGGCTCTGAGCAGGCTTTGGGAGATTTGTTAGTAACTGTGCCGAAAGCATGTTTGCAACTGTGTAACAATTGTGTGCTCTGTTGTCAAAAGCCTAACAAACCTTTAAGTGAGTCTAATTAAAGCAGCCTTTGAAAATGGCAATAATAAAGGATTACTCTAATTTACAGTGTAATGAAAGGATTGTGCTATTAAACATTACAGGAAATAGTGGAACTACTTTTCCAGAGTAGAGAGAAATTGCATGCTGTGCTTTTATGATCTCAGTGAAGTCCAAGTGATTCTCTTTCATACCATCAGCAAGAATTTGAGAAATGAGGTAGGTCCTCTCTCTCCTAAGAAATGTGTGTAGTTATCCTGTTTGGTGTTTCCAGTGGGCGTTTCTTCTGTAAACCTGGCACATGTGCCCCAAAAGCTGATCATTTTAATGCAAATCGAGCCTGACAGGGTTTTGTGGTGTCAGAACACCAAGCTTTGAGCTGGAAACAATTTTCTTTTGTTTTTAGTTTTGTTTTGTTTTTTTTTTTTCCCCTTGGAGTTTCTTTTGCTGCACTTTGTTTCTTGGCATCTTGTCCATTAAACCAGGATTGTTCTAGAGACATGAAATGACAGCTTCTTTTTCAGAGCATGATTCTAGATACCAATAGGATTGCCCTTCTCAAGTAAACAAGTTGCCAGCCTGTGAAGAATGGCATGGTATGATAGACATGTCAGCAGGACATATGGCTTTACACTGCAGGTTAATCACCAGAGAGCCTCATGTCACTTCTCCACTTTTCTGCTGTAGGTTCTGGTTTCATTTTTGTAGTTTACTGAATCTTGTATTTTTTTTTTTCATAGGACCCTGGATGTAACCTGTATTTTGTTTTTGTTTGTTTTGTTGTTTTGTTTTGGTTTTTTTTGAGAGGGGAACCTGACAAAGTAATGAACACACCCCATGTTATTTCCTAAGGTAAAGAAAAGCCTTGCAGTTAAAGTTGTATTTTGTTTTTTAAACTTCTGGTGTTCCAGTGAATGAGCATATGAAGTGGCTGAAATATGACTAATTAATGCATTGTAATACTCTTTAAATGAAAAGCTGTTAGAAGGACTAAAAGATATATATGTTTAAATATTGAGAAACAAGAATAAGATGAACTTTAGAGCAGAATGTAAAATGCTGTTGCTGCAGCTGGTACTTAATGCTGATTCTGTGTATTTTAAAGAAAACACCTTAATGACAATAATAAAAACAAGAACAAGCAGCCAAACTGTGGATTCCAGGTTCACTTTTCAGTTCTACCCAACTCTTGGTAACTTTACAATGAAAGATTCAGAAATTGGAGCCAATTACCATAATATGTGGTGGTTTGGTGGGAGCATGTTCTACATCAGACAGTTAAAAGGTTTTATTGCTATTAGGAGCTTGTTAATGCCCTTGATAATGTCTCTAGTTGCTTTGTAATGTCTCTTGTTGAAGTATAGAATTCTTTTATCTTCTTATTACATTATGCAAAAACTTGAATTGAAACGATATTTGCAGGAACATTTAAAGTAGTGCATCAATCAGTTTCAAAGAAGAGAAAATGTTCTCAGAATAGCTTATAAAAGGATAACTGTCAGTTTTATTTTGGATGAACAAAGAAACCGATGTAAAAAGCACTTTATTGTAAAAGCACACTGTGCAATTCAATAAATATTCCATATAAATATAAAGGAAAAGAAAGTTCATAATTATCCAATGACTTGAATGTAATTTAAGTAATACTTCTGGAATATAGCAAGCAGGGAAGCACCTTTTTCTTTCCTGTATATTCCTACCCCCAGATCAAGCTTAAATTATCTTGGTAATGATTTGAATGGATAAAGTATGGTTATAATTTAACATGATCATCTAGGAATGTAAAGCTCCTCACAAACCACCTCACTGCATTAGAAAAAAAATAGCAGCAGCATCTTCCTTCAGTCTCCTTGTTTTGTTTTGTTTTGTTTTTCCTTCCCCAGACATGATTTCTTGTTATTTGTTTTCCCTCCAGCATTTCTTACCTGTGTTAGCACAAGTTTATTTAAGTATTTCTATATTTGAATTATAAACCTTCTATATTACTCCAGTTAGAAAACACTTGCACGTGGTATTATTATCCAGGAAAACAGTTGCAAATAGTATGCTCCCTGAACCAGTAGTAGCTTGCTAGACCACACAAAATATGGCATATTGCAAATCTCGTCTTGTAGCCTGTAAACCAGAAGCAGCTCTCCCCACTTCTTTATTTTCTAAAAAAAGAAGGAGGAAAAAAAAAAAAAAAAAAGAGCCGAAGACTGCACATAGAGAGTTGTAAATGCTCTGCTTGTGCAGCTAATGCTTCCCAGAGAAATTTGAGTGTGTTTTGCCCTTTGGATCTGTCATCTTTTCAGAATCCAGTGTTCACCCCTCTACTTCAACAGAGCAGAAGATTTCTAGTTTAATAATTGCATGTTTATTTCCAGAGACTTCATGAAGGCAAAGAAGTAACTGACTGTGAGTGCACTGATTTTCTTATTTTATTGTATTTTTGTAACTAAATTCTATGCACCAAGGAATTGCAGTGCTTTTTTTTTTTTTTTTTTTTTTTTAATTCTTAAAGGGTATACAGTGTTATACCTACATTGAATTGTTTATTTTTATTTATTAATCATACCAAAATAAACCCACCTTATTCATGCCTGTTCTCAATTCTCTGCTTCATCTTAGGTACATTTTAGACTTTGCAGGTGGTTTTTAAAATTACAAGCTATTAAAAAAACCCCAACAAACTGGGGGTTTTGAGGACTGACATAGTGGCTCCAGTGAAAACCTGCTATAACTGATTCATCAATTCACAATATTCATAATGCATTTAATCTGAAGTTGTATTTCCATGACACATTTTTCTATACAGGACATCCCTCCTTTAACTGCTTCCTTTTTTTTCCATGGCCAGGCAGGAGCTCCAAAGGATGAGGTGCCTAATGGCCTTTGGCCCCCAGCACACCCCACCTTCTGCTTCTTTGCTCCCCTTGTTCTGTCTGAGCAGACACATGGCTTTCTTGGCACAGATGTCATTGCAATACCACCAAAAAGAGTTTAAGAACACTTCAAGCAACTTCTGGAAAGGAGCCTTCATAAGTTACTGAACCCTTGAGAAAGCAAGAGTTCACAATGAGCGAGTTGGTGGATTGCACACATCTGTGTACTTGGCCTGGGAAAATAAAGGTGGTTCCCATGGCAACCACCACACGCTATATATGTGAGGTATGTTACTGGTGAGGGTGGGACTTCGTGCAATGTGAGCCTTCCTTGGCCCCTGCATCATGAGGTCTGTGCCAGCCTCCTGCCACTGCCTGGCAGGCTGGCATGTATCTCCATCCCTGCTTTGCTCCAGCACTGCCCTTCCCGATGAACATGGGGCTCTCCCTTAAAATATGAGAAAATCAGCCTGGCGTTAGAACCCCAAGCACTCAAGGTAAACAAACATCACAGGTTAAAAAAAAAACTGCACAGAAATGGCAACCCAGCCTGTGATAATCCTGGGATCCTCTCAGCAGAAGGCACTGCTATCCATTCCATTCCATTCCTCATTTTGGAAAGTGTATTAATTAGCCTTGAATTTGTTTGTATTTTAACCTTAGTTATTAATGAAGTAGAGCTTGCTGGCCTGAGGGGAGTGCAAGGGGAGAGCGGGAAGCAGCAGTGCTTTCTCCAAGAGCACAAGTCTGAAACCTGCCCCAAGAAATCCATTGAAACCACGCAGTGAAAGCAGCTTACACTTCGGATCAGTGTCTGCTCCAAAAAGTAGGTTACTGCAGCAAGTGTGATACTGTGAGTGCTTTTCTTCTGCAGGGGGCACCTGGCAACTAGACCCGATGGCATTTTGGAGTAGGATTTTGGTTTGTGGCATTGCCAAGTTCTGCTTTCCTGAAGGTGCAAGAGAGGTGAAATACAGGCTGGTTGGGGGTTTTTAATCCAGTGTGATTTAAACAGAAGAGACCTGTGGCATGTAAAGAATTTTACAAATGTATGTTAAATTGTTCTTGTTGAGCTGGAATGCCTCTTGCAACATTTTCAGCTCTTCTTGGAGAATTTTCAGATAGATGCTGGGAGAAGTAGAGGAAGTTATGAATAGAAATGACAAAGGCACCAACAAGTCAAACATTTGCATGAAGTTGAAAGTTGTTCTGAATGAGTAAGCACTGTGGTTTGGGTGCCAATAGTGTGAAACACAAAGAACCTTAAAACTGAAGAGTGTTTATTGTTTTACTGTTATATATAGTATGTAGCAATAGCACCCACACCACCCATCCAAGAACAAGATACAGGAGAGGCTCTTCCTCACTGTACCAATTTCTAAATGAAAATGGAGGGAAGGTCTGAGAAGGGAAACAACTGGAATGAGGAGCCTTGCCCAGTGTTTATACTGACTGCTAATGCTCCTACAGGTGTCACCCCCCTAAAGGTACAAAACCTATGGTCTAGGTGCTGAGCATTCCATTGCTTTGACAGAATAGGGCTCAGTTCAAACTGTAGCAGAGGAGAGTGGTGTCTTAGCAGAAGAATTGAGTAGGAAGTGACAGCTCTTGATGTAAAAAAAAGTGGAGAGTGTCTAAGAGTTAAAATAGAATCTTCTCTGAAATGCCCATGTAGCTTCAATAGCTCCACGGGAGTTTTAGGATTACAAATGACAGCAAAATTTGTGCCATTCTGCATAATTGTATTCTCTACAATGAAAGTTTCCTACATCTCCTAGCAAAGATGGTACTTTCATTAGAAGGAAAATAATTTCAAAATGACATCTCTCTGTGCTAAGGATTAAAAAGGTCTAACAAGGACTTCAAAAAAAATAATGATGCTTTTACATTGAATCCTTTGGTTTTACAGGTAGAATAATGACAAGAAAATAAAAGAAAATTTTAATTGGTGAAGGAAAGAAACAACATTCTAGTTCCTGACTTGTCAGTATGTTCATCCTCTCTCTTAGCTCCCACCATTTTCACTGGTAATATACTGAGCTATATTTGTCTTTACTGAGGTTTCGCTCTATTAAAAAAAAAAAAAATCCAGGCTTATCTCTCTGCGTATGTAGGATTTCAGTCTTCCTTAACACAGTTCTTGGACAGATGAAGGATGAACCCCAAATGTCTTGGTTTGGCACTGGTTCAATCCTTGTAATTTTATTAATTTAAATTTAGTGGCAAGCAGGGTACTTAGGAAATGCCATCTCTCTTTGCCCCGCTGCAGCCTGGAAACTCTCCCTGCTCACTCAGTTGTCATAGCTGGAGAGTATGAACCTTCTGTGCTCAGCTAACAGTTCCGAATGCCATGTATGGACATTTCTAATTACTTTGGAGGAGCTCCATTTTGTAGTGCATGCATAATTAGTTAGTTATTTACATTTTATTTTAGCATCTTTTCTAGCCCATGCACTAATGAAATCCCGGTGTGACATCAGAAACTTTCTGTTCAAGTGGGTCTTCCCTTCAGGGACCAGCCCCCCTTTTAAATTAATGAGTCACTTTACAGAAATGGCTTCATAATTTTATGTGCAGTGTCTGCAAGGAAATTTATAAATGGCCTGATGCTTTTCTTAAGGTCTGATCCAGAATCTTTTGAAATTAAAGAAAATCCCCCAACAGTACTGCAAGCTTTGGGTCATCTCATATGGATTTTTCACTTCACATGTTTACAGTAACTCAGTAATGGTAATGAAAAAGGGTCTCTCAACCTTCTCACACATGAGCAGAAGTACAGGTGGGAAGGAAAGGATGAATGTAAGAAAGCTAATTAGCACTGAAGCCCCCCAAAGTGTAAGATGGGCTGTGGATAGGATCAAGTATCATATTATTAACAAATGCAATTAGTCTCCTACGGAAGTGAGATTCTTTTGAGGTGTTGTTTTGGTAAAAAAAAAATAAAAATTTGAATCTTAACTTTTTTTTTGTTGTTGGAGAATCCACGATAGTAAAACTTTAAGCAACATCTTTCTCTGCTCACATCCATCACATCCTGGCTTTTTAAAGTGTAATAGAACAAAAAACAAAACAAAACCCCAAACCAACACCCAAAAAAGAGAGAGAGAGAGAGAAAAAAGGTGTTGCTTAGCAACAGCCTCATTCAAATGATCAGAAATTGGTATGTTTGCTGGAATTTTGGAGACTTCTCAGGGAGATTGCCAGGTACATAGGCTAAAGGGAGAAAGAAGCTGATGTCCAAAGTGGAGAATCTACTGTGAGTGGTTTAAGAGTGTGTGCTTGATTCAGCTTGGTTGGAAAGTCACCCTGGTTGCCTAGGTTAAGCACAATTGGGTATATCCTTGATTATTTCAGTAATGGAGGATTTGCTTTGTGGCAGGTAAATGTGGATAGTTTGTGATGTTTGTACACTTGTCTACTTTTTTTCATTTTTAGACATCCTTATCTTCTCTTTTCTCAGCCTGGTTTATCTGACAAGCAAGCTTGTCCTGAAGACAGCAGTATCCCTTTTGTAGAGCAGGAGGATCCACTGGGTGATGTATTTGCAGCCCCAACTTCTGCCTTATGTTTTCATGCCTGAATTCCCCTTTAAGAGTCAAACTCAGTGCAGAAAAAGAGCAAAACTGCAAAGTGTGTAACTTGTCTGTCTGGGTGGAGGAGTATGTGGAAAGGAGCTGGGGAGAGAAGGGCTTGAGAGTGATTATTCCCAAGTGAAATCCTGCACATGTTGTTTTCTCTTGCTTCTAGGAGAGGCAGCTCTTGTGCTGGAGGCCTGGGAGAGCAATCTTGTTGCTGGGTATGATGTCCATAAGGCACAGTGGAGGGATGTCTCATCATGTTTTGGCCATGACCTACATGTTTTGGCTATGACTGTAAGTCTTAGGTGTGTATAATGCTGTCTCTGCTTTGTGCACTGGTAGGTTGATCACCTCACTTCTGGTCTGTTGTGTGAGTGCAATTTTGTGACTTGGATTAATTTTACTTTTTTAAAAAACATTTGAAGTTCTTTCCCTTTCTTTGCCTTTCTTTCCATGGTGTTTGAGAAAGGAGGGAGAAGTTATTAATTCCTCTCCATGTACTCTTGATTTGCCATTAGGTAGACTGGGGAGGGGTCTCCAGCCTTCCCATACCCTTAGGTCAGGCAAGATGAAAAGTACATATGTGACTGGCACCCCAAACATCTGCACTTCAGGAAAAGCACCCTTGAGTGTGTGCATTATTCTGGTGTCATGGGCTAATTAAGCATTATCTGCTTTCCCCAGTATTACCAGGAATTTCTTTAGTATCACTCTAAGTAGTATTCGTAAGACTGATTGTCCTTCTGTCTGGAACCTGATGGGTGGATTTCTGCCTGCTGCAAGAGCCAGAGCATGTTGCCTCTTTGTGGCAGCATCACCTTAAGTATATCTACTTTCCTGTAGGATACAAGGAAGGAACTGCAGGAGTCTGACTGAAACACTGCCTCTGTTTCGAAATAGACCATTGCTTTATGTTGCTTTTCCCCCACAGCTCCAAGTAAAAAGACATACAAAGGAAAATATAGTAATTTTCCCCTTGCATATCATTTGGGAAGAGCTCCAAGAGAGGAAAAGTGACCAGGGTTTACAGGCACTAAGAAGGAAACTAGTTAAAATTCTGCAGCTTGTTCCCTTTGTGGGGGGGGAATTCCATCCCTGTGTGGATTAATGTGCCAATTCATTTGCAGGAACAATTATAAAATGCAAATATTTATGAATCACTGTATATGTTGTAATCTTATTTCCAAAACAAACATTGCTCTATACTGTGTCTCTGAAGTGCTGTGAATCGAGATACTTTGCAGCATTTATCCTGCTTTGAGCAATAAGATGCAGGGAATAAATGCTACTGGTCAGACTGAGAGGTGATGCAGTAACTTCTGGAGCATTATATACTTCTGGAAGGTGATTGTCTCCAGTCAACAAGTGTTTGTAAAAATATTCAAGTTAGAGTTAAAACTGGTGTGTTGGTTTTTTTGCGTGTTTGGGTTTTTTTTCTTGTTGGGTTGTGGGTTGTTGTTTTTTTTTGTTTTGCTTTTAATTTAATTTTTATTTAAGCAAATGTCATAAGCAAGCATGTGGTAGCATTTTGGTTAAATGTGTTTGTAAGCTCTGTCTAGGGTCTCTGCAGGCAGCTCTCTATCTCACAGACAGAAGCCTCCCACAAGGCTCTCTGCTGTCTGCTGAGATAGCCCATGCTGGAAATAGCTGAGAGGGGAAGGGAAGATGGGAAGATGACTGAGGGGACCATGGATTGTCAGGATTTACACTCTTGTGTAGCAAGCCCTCAGGATGGGGGAGTGCTCTATGTGCCCAGTATTTTCAGGAAGTTGTACTGATTTTGAGTGAAACAAAAAAACAGTTGTACTCATTTTGAGAGAAAGCAACTTGTGGTCCAATATATCAGCAACTGACAGGAAAGAAAGCTGCTGCCATAAAGTTATACAATGAATATCACTTTGCAGAATTAATTTTGGTGCCTTGGCTTGATTATATTTCTATCCATAAGAAAAAATATTAAGTTTTTTTAAAAGGGTAGCCTGTCTGCAAGGAGCTGCTTTATTTCTGCAGCAGTTGGTAATATGGCTGTATGCAAACACGAATGGGTTGCATGAAGCCTGAGTATTTCAGGAGCTGGGTTAGTTACAAAGATAAAGACCAGGCCCAATAGACAGGTACAATATCCTTTATCAAAATACAACAGTAAAATAAGAGAAAGTAAATTGAAGTGTATGAAGAGGATTCTTCCATTGTGTAATGTATCTCAAGCATTAATCACTATCTTCCTTTTGCTGGATAGATGCAAAAATGACAAAAGAGGTTATTTCCCTACAAATTACTGTGCACAGTGGTTTTTAAGTAGAAAATTCATTCCTGTACAGAAGGCCACCACAGTAGGTGTGGGCCTCTGAGCTAAAGATTAAAACTCGCTTCTTAATTCTCTTCTATTTATGATTAAGCTCATTACATAGTGTTTGAATAAATCAGGGTATAAATGCATTGTTAGAATTGAGTTATATAATATGCATGTGCCTCTGATACTAACATGTTACCTGTGTCTGCTATATACAGCTGTATGACATAGTGTTTTTATTAAAAATGTAGCATTTATATATTCCTATAATGGCAGATCTTTTCTCAACTGCTTGTGAGCCTGGGGGTATGCAACATCCATTTATCATTGTGCTCTGATAAAACACTTGATAAAACTGAAAATGCTGCAAAGAAATGCAGACCTACAGTAATATGGGAAACTACAATTTCAGGGACTAATACACTTCTGTATCTCATAAATTGACTTATGCCTTTGCTTATTTTCAAAGAGCTCCTCTACAAAATAGCACAGAATGTGTAGTCTCTGTATGAGCAGTAAGGCAGAGTCACCACTTTAACAGCTCAGGCAGTCCCATGGGGCAGGCTGTGTGGAGGGCAGATCAGCTGCTCCCATGTGCTGTCACGATGCGGACTGAGAACACCTTAGCACACATCACTGCATGCCACTGTTTGAGCTGCAACGGGTGTTTGGGACCAGCCCCTGGTCAGCGTTGTACTTGGAGGGTGCCATTGGTGCCATCTGTGAACTTGCTCATGGTGCTCTCCATCCCACTGTCAGTATCATTAATGAAGATATTAAACAGTGCAGGTCCAAGTACAGACCCCTGAGGGACACCACTTGTCACTGTTCTCCATCTGGACATTGACCCGTTGACCACCACCCTCTGGATGTGACCATCCAGCCAATTCCTTATCCACTAAACAGTCCACCCATCAAATCCATAACTCTCCAACTTGGCGAGTAGGATGTTGTGGGAGACTGTGTCAAAAGCTTTGCCACTAGATTTATCAGACAGGGCCTGCCCTTGATGAAGCCATGTTGGCTATCATTGCTCTTCTTCTTGGAGTACAGAAAATACAATGAGAAGTTTTATTGTGAGTTATTAGGGGGAATAATCCACATGGAAAACAGGACATACATGTGCTTTTTTGAAATTTAATGGCTGCTACTTTTTGCTGAGAATGTGCTTTATTATCAAATACTGTAGTATCCTTTCACTTCTATCAGTTCTGACAACTTCACAGTGTGGGTATAAAGATAGACCTAAAACCAGTCAGTTATGTAATACAGAAAATGGAACAATTTCTGTGACAGTCCAAAATCTTTTTCTTCAGCTATCATGTGGTGTGTGTCTTTCTTTTTTTCTTTTCTTTTTCTCTTTTTTTTTTTTTTTTTTTCTTAAAGCCAGACTGCTGAATGATGAGACCTGCGTTTGTGCTTCATCATTTTCTCTCACAGGAGAATGGAAGCACAATGCATTTTATTTCACGTTATTAGCTGGGCTATCACTGGGCTGCTTCGTGATTGCAGGTCTTTCCCTATTGCCTCATCGTTTTCTGTCATAAAGGAAAAAGCACAGTGGTGATGAAGGGAGCAACCAGCCATCAGGATGGGATGTAAAGGCAGTAAATTATGGTAGGGCTAGAGGATCTGTAAAGATCTCTTGCTCCCCTTTGCAGATATCTCTATTATTGTACTGGTTCTTGGAGGTGATATGAGAAGGGAGTAAAATTTTAAATAGAAAATTGTTGGTGATTGCAGCACATTATGCACATGCATGAATGAGAATATTCCTCTGTCCTTAGCAGGATTCAGTGCCATATATCATCCTGTCTTCCAAGTTCTTCTGTACCTGTGCAGGACTACTGGAGTAGGCTGAACCTGCTGCAAGGAATGAAGATTTCCAAGAACTGCTGTGCTGGTCCATATGCTGTCAAAGGTATAGATTGGTGTAAGCTTTGTTGGAAAATACATAATATAGCAAATATCTAGAAAATAACAAAAATCTAGAAAGTCTTAAAATCAGGGGTGTAATAATGAATGAAATAGGAAACTCACCTCCTTTGTATGTATGAGTTGTGAGTACATTGCACAGCTGGAACCAGAAGCAGGCAAAGTCCTTCTTAATTGTATTTGTCCTCATCACTTAGCAATGTTTGGTAATGACCACTGGGCTTGTGTTATGCATTCAAAAACAGAAAGGCAAAAATATAGATTGTCCAAACCTTCATAAGGCTGCTGATTTATAAAACCTGCCTGAATATTGCTGGTGTTCAGGACAGCACCTAAGCAAGTGCTTATTTTGAGCTTGTCCATAATTGCTTTCCTGAAATGGTCCAGGGCAGTGCAGAATTGGTCACAAAGACAACTAACAATGGTTTGTTCTTTGTATTTTTTTTTATTTTTTTTTTTTTAGCTTAAAATACTTTGTGGCTGAAACTTTTCTGAGTTTCCTGATTAAAATAGCCAATATGTATCTCATCAGGACTTGGACTGCCTTAGTATATCACTATTTTATAAACTATTTTTTGACAGGACCTGGCAGAATGGGAATAATAGAGTGCTGCATAGATGCAATTAAATAATAGTGCCAGGTCTATGCTGTTTTCTGTTCAGAGGTAGATGTAGTGGGTAGGGGGAAAGGGAAAGCCTAACCAATAGTAGAGAAATACAAATATTCTGCTCCAGAGGAATGTGTCCATAAACAAGTATTTCCTAATGGAGTTCATAAAAAAATAAGTTCTGAATTGCTGAAGGGTAAAATTGAGTCTTTATGCTTAGCTTTTCTGGGAGTAATTGTCACAGCAGCTAAGAACTGAGATGAGGTGTTGGTAACTACACAGTTTGTAAAAGCCTGAACTGGGATAAAACATTTATTATTTGCATGGGAGTATAATTATGCTGAATGTACCTGGATGCATTGGTCTGTAGCAGCATCTGTAAGAGGTGATGCTCTGTTGACTTTTGGGAAGTTAGTAACCTTCAGAGACAAAACACAGGGATGGAATAGTATGTAGAGAGAAAAAGCTCAACACAGACCTCACTGTCAACTTCTTGACTCAGGGCAAGAGAGTGGAAGGTCAACCCCTCTGATAGGGCTTCAAAAAATACTACTTAAAGACAATAGCAAAAAGTAGCACTGCTCTCCTGTGTTTAATGTGACATATTAGAAGATAAGTGGAGCATCTGTGGTGGATACTGAATGCATGAAATGTTTCCTTGTGGGATGAGAGCCTGTGTCTATAGAAAGCTCACACTGATATTTCTCTCTTATTATATTAGAAGTTGTGACATAAGTACCACTCAAAAGAAGTTTTTAATCACCTTAGAAAAGGTGGAGTAAAAAAGAATACTAACAGTTGTAAAGCTGTTTGTTTTTTGGTGTTTTTTTTTTTTTTTGGTGTTGTTTTGTTGTTTTTTGTTTTGTTTTGTTTTTGTTTTTGTTTTTTTCCTGATCAGCAGTATCCATGTTCTCTAATGTCTGGCATATCCAATCTTTTCATTTAGATGACCAGTAGAAATGTGTGTCACCATAAACCATTTAGACTGAAATGAAAAAATCCCCAAACAAACAGTCCACCCTTCCTTTTCAGTTAAAATCATTCTTCAAAGTACATTTTTAAGAATTATGTATAGCCTCAAGCAAGTCTCATTGCCTGATCAGACTTAGTGAAGAGTGGCTAGGGTTGTTTGCCTGGCCCAGAAATAGAAAATGATGTTGTGAGTGTTCAGTGTCTGTCTCCAGAAAAAGGTGGACATAATTCTGAAGGCATAGAGTTTTGCTAGCTCCAGAAATACTTATGCTTATTCTGAGGGTGAGAATTAAGAAAGTAGGTGTGATCCTTTTTTTATCCACCCTTCAAGGATGAGGAAGCTGTTTGAAGCAGCTTTAGGTATGACAGTACAGTCAGTTACGCTAGGAATACTGAGGATTGATTTTATAAAAGTTAATTCTTCTTCCTTTCAAGGACTGAAGGTTGTATTCAAGGGCACAAGAATATATTGACTGTCTGGGAATGAATGCAGGGTTTAAGGAATTTGAGGTGCTTTGTGACACATGTCATTTCTGGAAAAATGAGCCATCCAGAGAAACAGTTTGTCTGCCCTGATGTGCCAAGGAACTTTATGTATTGGCAACAGTGATGGAGTGAGAGTGCAGCAAAAGCTAAGCATTGCAAAAGACTTGAATTTTCATGAGGGACATAAGCAAAAGACAGTCAACACTTTCTAAAACATAGGCCATAGAAACTGTGCTAGTCTGGTGAGCCTAAGAGGTGTGCTGGTGTAGGTCCTGTAAAACAGGTATACCAATAACCAAGTCTAGAACAGTTATAACCCACTCAGTTACATAAATGACCAAAAAGGAAGCTTGGGAAGATACAGAAGATTGTTAGTTGTTCTTTTTTGTTTTAGTAACTAGTAGTTTACTTTCAAAAGATGTTTTCCCCTAGAAAGTTTAGAATTTTATCTACCTGTGGTCCTATTGCTTAGATGGAGCCTTTGAAAGTCATATTTTTAGTTTGGTTATCCATAGGTTTGGGGATTATTTCCACCTGATGATGAATTGGTTTTCCTCTTTCTTAAAGTTGCAAATCTTCCCTATCTTGTCAGCACTTTAAACATTTAAGGAGAAAGTGACTTTTCCTAGGCTGAATCTGATATTCTTGCCTCCATTTTGGCATGTTGGAGGGATGGAGGTGGGTGTAGTAGCAATGGATGTAATTTTTGCAGTTGTCTATTATTTTGTTGAGGGAAAGGTATGCAAGCATTGAAGCTAAGAGAAAAACACAGAGAAATAGAGTACTGCAGGCATTAAAGTAAAGCACAGGAAAAAGCATAAATGCAAAAGAATTCCCCCATACCCAAATCCCTAGCAGCAAAGAACCTCCACGTTAGGGTTCTAGTTTTCATAACAGTTTCATAGACTCTTTCTTATGTGATGTTTCATTGTAAGCTACCCAGTCTCAATCTTCACAAGGACTGACTGAATACAGCACTTACCATGATCACTAGTTTTGAGGCTTTTAGTTGGATTCCCATCCTTGATGCCTCTGACTCACTTTTTGTCATCTGACTTAAATAATAGAGAATCTCATATCTAATTTTTTTTTCCCTGTTGAGTAAAGGCTTCTGTCTGAATCGTGCTTTAATGTACAACCAGTTTAAGAAAGAAAGAGAAAGAAAGAGAGAGAGAGAGAGAGAGAGAGATGTCTGGTAGCATCTCCTGCTGAAATAGGTATAGAATAGCACTAGACATCATAACAGGGTGCACATTCCCTTCTGTACTGATACTGTAGGGCTAGTAGGATGTTGGATGCCGGGGGGAGAAAACCTGATATTAGAAGTTAAATTCTTAAATGTTTATACTCCATTCCATACTACACCATAAAAAATTTACCTTCAGTCAGGAAGAAAAGTGTGAACGCAAAGTAGGAATCTCAGTATTAAAGTTTTTCCAAATACAGGAGCCAGTAGACCATTTATTAAATATGTACAGTGGCTATGCTTTTTTATTTTTTGAAGAACAACACATTACTTTTCTGAATACAGAGGTAATCAAGATTCAGTCAAGTGGGATGACTCTGTGAGTTCTGACATCAAAGGGCAATATGTTTGATTGATATCAGTCAGATGGCAATATTGTTTGAAGAAATGTAGTCAGAAGACTGGCAATTTAAAGGCTGTAAAAAGTTAGTGGTGATGTGAGTGCAGTGTTCCATACTGATTTCCAGTGTACAAGACTGTGCATTAGAGAATTGGCAGCAACATGACAATCTTGTCTCTCAGACACATGCATTGTTTGAAAGGACAGAGAGGAAGAAAATCAAGCTCCTACCTCTCAGGCAAGCCAGTCAGTGGGGCATTAAAGATGCAGCAGTAAATAATTATTTGGTGTTGTTTTCCTTGCTGCATGAGACTGAGGTTTGCATTTTGCTTGATATTTACAGAGCACATAATATTATTGGGCATTAATAAGCAACGGACAACTACTTTTTCAGAGGTGTATTTGTAGAATAGTATTGATTTCACTGCATACAAAGAACAACTCTCTTAGTTCTTTCTGACAGATATAAAACATTAGCTGTACAGATATAATTGGTTTTACTCTCTTTCCCAGTGCTTTGTTTGTTTGTTTTCTGTTGTGTTTTTTTTTTTCCCCATTTGTTTCTTAATGTAAGAAATGGAACAATGTCCTTTTACTGTAAATGGTTCCTTTGCTGAATATGTCACACAGTTGTTACTCCCTGCAGGTTTTAAAACAATGCAGAAAACTACCTATGGAGTTAGAACATTGCCAACAAAGCAAAGTGAAAAGAAATCATTGCAATTACTAGAAAACACCTTCTACTCTGGCAAAAGGTACTAACATCACATTAAAATTATAATAAATAATAACTTTGTTGCACAATAAAACATTATGATAAAAATTTGTTAGAATAGTCACAGAATATTGCAAGAATTCAATGTTGAGTTAAAAAGACTAAAGGCTATCAAATAAAAGCTCAATACCATTTGATGTGTAAATGCCAAACTAGTCAAAAACACCAACTTGAAATATACTGGCCTGGGAGGTAGAAGCAAAAAGATTATTGAAGAATTTCGCATATCAAGGTTGTTCTCAGAACAAAGTAATTATTACTGCTAGTAGGGATATACCTAGAAATCCTGGCTTTCAGTGTGGACTTCACTATGCCAGGCACTGATCAAAAATGATATAAAGAAGTGACCTAATTCCAAAATAAGATTTAAAATATGAAAGATGGATTGAGCCAGCATAAGTTTAGCATGGTCTCAGCATGGGTGGTTTCTTTATTTTTTTCTTTTTCAAGGAAGTAAATCAAAGCAGTTTTAAGGAAACCAGAGATATTTATGGGCTGCTGCCACTTGATCATGAGGAACAGTTAGAAGGAAGCAGTATATCTTTGGAAATGTAACAAGTGGAAGACAGGGAGTCTTAAAATATACTCCAGTTCCATATTTTTACCTACCTGCTTTCTTTATCAGTATTTGTTTGTATCATGAAAGGTGAGATTTGCCTTAGAATAAAAATGATGCTAATTTATGGAAGAGGATTTCTGGATACCATGCAGTTCAACCCCCTGCTCAAAGCAGGGTCAGCTACAATAGGTCGCTCTAGGCTGTGGCCAGCTGGGTTTTGAAGATCTCCAGGGATGGAGACTCCACAACCTCTCTGGTCAACCTGTTCCTGTGTTTGATCACTCCCACCATAAAAATATTTTTTTCTTACGTTTAAGTGAAATTCTGTGTATTTTAATTTGTGCCTGTTGCTGCTTATCCTTCCACAAGGCATCTCTAAGAAGAGTCTGGCATTGTTGTCTTGCCCTCTCCCATAAGGTATTTAGAGGCAGTATCTTTGGGACTGATCCTGTGAAAAGTGAAGGATGAGGGCTAGTCATAGCCTGCAGTTAATGTTGAAAACTGTGAAAAACTCAAGAGTGTTGTCCCTATTGCCATCTTCCTTGCTGAGGAAAGCTGCAAACTGAAAGTGGTTTCCCTTCTTCTCTTTATGTCACTTTATCCCCATTTCCTCAACTGAGGTCTGCAGAGGGAGGCTGTTATTTGAAATATCAGCATTTGCCACCGACTACAGTGGCACTTTAGAAGATCAGCTGTGACATGGTTTAGGCCTGGTCAGGAGCTGGGGGGGTCTGGATGCATCCTGGATGCTGCAGCATTTTTGGAGAGGCTGGAAGAGGCTTGGCAGCTAGCTAATGCTGGGTTTCTTTTGGACACTGCTGCCAACTTGGGTTGAGGTTTTGTGACATGGAGGGAGCAGGGTCCCTTACAGAGTGGGAGCCAACTGGTCTTATGGTTTTGGGCTGAGAGGCCAAGCACTGATGTTTGCAGCACCCCATTGTTGCTGACTCACTTCAAGCACAAAAGGGATGAGAATAACTCTCTATAGCTCTTTGCTTCCTAGGCCGGGCACTAATCCACTCCCACTGAGCAATTCAGGTCTTTACACTAAGTATGTGTCACTTTGTATAAAAGGCTCATTGCACCAAAGCTGTCAGTGGAACAGAAATAACAGTCGTGCACAATTAATAACTTTGGAGGTTGGTTAGGGGTCATACACTATTTTGTTGCTATTCAAGAAAAGTTAATCTTTCTTGGAGGTAGCTTTACCATTTCTGGCTCTTGAATATTAAGCTGTGCACTCTTGCCGCTCATGTAATTTAGGGATATTTCCTTCATAAGTGAACAGAAATGTTAGTTGGATTTTCAGTCAGGCAAAATGACTGGCATTGCTGTGAAAAGGGAGTTGCTAGAATGTAAAAACCAGAAATGTATAAGGGCAATAACACTATATACATGATTAGTGTTCTGCCTTTCAATTCCAATTAAGTGCTAGTAAATCTGTTAAAGTTTTTGTTGTTTCTATCTCTTTCTTTTCTTTTTACAAGAAGAAAAAGAAAAAAAAAAAAAAGAGAAACAACAAACAAAGAGGAATTTGGAAACTCCTTTGGAGATATCAGCATAGTTTTGTTGCCAACAAGCTAGGGGATGTAGGCTGACATGCATCCTGTTTGTAATAGCACACACACTGTTTCTTTATTTAGAGCCTCTTTACCAGTATCAATTAAACCCCAGTTAAATTTGACACATCTTAACCTTGCGTTGGATCCAATTCATTGCTACAGCAGAACCCATATGGCACTGAGACAGTTGCAGGCATCAATTCATTGCTTATGTAGAGTTACTGGCTAAATGCCAAGCAGTAATCACTGCTTTTTGTTAATAGACATGTTTGCTTTTGCAGTCGTTTCTATACACAGTGCTCTAGATTAATTAGAACAAAATCTGTCATCCATCTAAGAAACAACCAGAACTCTTTCTTTTTTTTTTTTCTCTTTTTTTTTTTTTTTTTTTTTACCCCAAATTTAAAGAAAAATGAATACTGGCAACAGAAGGTGGTTGTGGGGGAAAGTTACTTTGTTTATTCTGTAATAACCTGTTTTGTTTATTGAACACACATATACTTGCTATTTTATCTAAATAAATAAAAGACAATGGGGGAAATCACTGGTAATCTAAAAACCCCATACACTTGAGGTTGTAATTGCAGAAAAGACTAATGACTTTTATTTTTTTAAACTGAATTTTGAGGAAAAGAAAAACAACTACTATTAAAGAAGTCACAATTCTATCTGTTTTCTGCATTTAAGTTACACTTTTTACCAAAAGAAACATTAAAATTATGGAAGGTGATCTTGCAGAATCATGTAATTATCTTTGAGACTTGGGTTATTGAGGTTTCCTTTTACTGTTGCCTTCTTACAGTTTGAAACAGTGCCAGCTCTGCTAGGCAGGTATGTTAAAAATAAAAAAGTTCCTGCATTAGTGGTGTTGCATTGTAGAGAAATTTTAACTTGTGATTATACTGTTTTTTTCCTCCCATCCCCAGCTTGATGCCTGAATAATTAACACAGTTGGGGGAATTAGTGGATATCGAAGTGTTCTGGTTTAATCATTAGTATTTTAAGAGCACGTTACATTATATCTAGTTCTATCCTGGTGGTGGATACATACATGACAACCTATGCTAAGCCTGGAATGCACTCACAGTATTTTCCAGTAGTGAAATAAAGGAACACTATTAGACTGCAGCATTAAGTGATAGAAATATCACAAACTTTTTCCTTGCAGACCCTTACAGAGGTGCCTACCAGCATCAAGACAGTTCAATAAACCATTTTGGGGCATGTTATTTAAACAGTTGTGTAGATTTTTTCACTATTAAAATGTTTTTGGTGTTTTCTTCAGGTGAACTATTTTTGTTTACATGCATTTGCAGATTTATTTATTTATTTTTTTTTGGTTAACTAGATTTGGAAGTCAAGCTTTCTGGTCCCCGGTTCTTCCATTCATATATGTGTCACACTGGACAAGATTAAAAATCCTCTGGGGTTTTCCCCTTGATTCAATGGGATTTGGATGGTGTCCACTGTCCTGATTAAGGGCCTCAGACTTGTTTGGCTGATACTTGCTAAAGCTTTGCAATGACCCAGTGTCAAAAGAAAGTGACCTAAACATACTCAGTAGTCAACAATTAATGGTAAATCTCATTTTCATTTGAAGTAGCAATGCTATTTATAACCTTTGAGGTATTTCTGTTTACCTAAGTGATTTAATGTGATTTATACCTTAGCAAGAAGGTTCTTATTAACAGAAGCTTCTTATTAACAGAAACCCTCATGTCTCCCTCAGTATTCCTGATTTATGCTTTCTATATGTTACAGAAGGAAATGTGTATATACTTATATATATGTACACACACATATATAACTCCAGAATTTCTCTTTCCATGAAGGGACAGTAAAAATACCCCTATTTTCTGGAAGTTATAATATCTTTCAAAACTTTTTGCTAATGTTTTAGTATTCCAGTGCTGTTGGTCCATTGTTCGGAAGTACAGCTTTATCAGCAGAATGTGTGGCAGATGGTTTACATTTGCATTAGCCTTCTGGAAAAGGAATCAACTCCCACCAACATAAGCCTCAGCTTTTCTTTTCAAAATTTACTACAAATTTGTCAGAATGGCATTTTTAGAGGGAAACAAACCCCAATCTGACTGTCTTTGCTTTCCGTTTTTGAAGAGGAAAAATGAGTCCTGTTCTAATGCTCTCATCTGCACATATATCTTCCATCCCCTCCCCCAGTGTTTGTTAAAATGATTTAAGTATTTCATTATGCAAAATGACTTTTATAAAAAGACCTTCCTTTTTGCCCCACAGTCATTCTTAATTTCGTTTGTCACTTGTTATAGAATGGAGTTATGTGAAGCTAGGATATATTATTTGTTCTAGTCTGTATTGGATAATTTATTACATTAAGAAACCAATAATTTTCAAATATAATCAGATTTAAGTTTTTAATAAGATTCATCCTCCCATTCACACTTGCTTAATTTAAGGATATTAAATCTGCTCAGGAATGAGCTGCCTCTCAAAGCCTCATGTGCCTATTAAAGGATTTTATTCCTGATGTGTTAATAGGATTTAATTATATTAGCTCTATAGTCCAGAGACACACTAAAATTGTTAAACTTGATAAACCAGACAAATACATGCTAAAAGAGTGATGTCCAACTCCTTAAAAAAGCCCATAGACCCAAGGTGTTAATATTTTAAAGTCTCTGCTATGTAACTACAGGTTTGAATAATGCTGAAATGAAAAATCTGCAATGTTTAACACTCTATAAATACATTTTATTCTCAAAAAAAACAAACAACCAAACTAAAAGCTACTGTAGAAATTAATACAGCTTTATAATGAGTGTTTATGTTTTCCTTATTTCTGATTCCCACAGATTAATTTAGATAAACCTTCAGTTTTCTTTATAGCATCCTCTTGTTGTGTACAGACAAAAGCTGCAGCCAGTCATTCTGGAAATTCAGCATACTAAATACTATCTCGAATTCTTTGTTTCCTGTGGCTAATCAGGTTAATGGTATTGAGACAGAAACAGAAAACAATAGCTTGGGATGTTTTGCAGAGACGTGGTTAGGGAGAGTGAGAGAAAAGAAAGGCACAAACTCCTGTAGTTTGTAAATCTCATCAAGATCTCCTTCAGCAGCACTGGCATCGATCGGAAGTGCTGGCTCTTGTCAAGCTCACCCAAATGCTAAACATACAGGAGTCAGCACTTCTGATGGCTGCAGACATGAGGAGACAGAGGCAATGACAGGGTTTGTGGAGAATCTCGGGGAAGGAGGAAAAATTAGCAATACACCATCCGGTTGGACATTTTGCTTCCAAAATTAGATTGACGCATGTGATGGCACGTTTCCACCGGGAATCACACACACTCAACGTGTACTTCAGGAAGATTTAGGCCCTGAGTTTTTCTCTCACTTGTGCAGAGCTAGACTTTGGGCCTCTCAAAACATGGTTTGGGACACATTTGGTTGGAGGAGCTAAACATGTAAAGTAGGCTTTCATTTTTTAAAAAAGTAAGTTTCTGGCACTTTTCCTTGCCATGATAGCCTTGGAAATGTAAACTGATATAAACTGTTTTTTTGGGTTAGAAAGGAAGTAGAAGGAGAGTTCTGCTTTGCCCAGTGAGCAGTTGGTGAAGGAAGCTGGAAGGCTTTCCAGTGGTGCCCTTGCCTGCCTGAGCCACCTAGCCAAAGCCATGGGCTGGAGAGCTGATGTTCTGCCCTGAGAGCAGGTGGGACAGGAACAGTTTTACTCCAGGGTGAAGCTGCAGGAGGAATCATAAGACAGTGAGCATAGGGACTATGTCTAAGATAACTGTTCTCACCAGTCTTGTGGCTCTAAATAAATGAGATTTTTGAAACTCTTATTATTCTGTGGATTCCAGCTTGTGATTGAAAACACCAGTGACTGGCCGTGGTGAAGAGGGATGGGCTGACCACCTGCTGAGGTCAGCTCTTGCTAAGGCTCCAGGCTAGGCTGCCTTTGAACCATCTACTTCAGACTTTGGTGTCAGCTGATATAGGAAACAAGTGTGAGGTCTGAGTCCAAACCTGCAGGAAGGAACAGAGATGAATTGTAAGAAAAGACTGCTAGACCTTGGCTCCTTGCAGACAGTGCAAACAAATAAACATTTACAATAGATGGTCTGCATAGCAGGCAAATAACTTTGGTGGTCTTTTAGTACCTAAGGTGGGTTCTGCTTTTTTGTACACTTGTAAAGCCTTTGCTAGCCATGTCATTCCTAAGTTATACCAGCCAAGAGTAGTTTTTAAAGACAATATTGTGGCTTTCGTGTTTATAGTTTGATAAGCTCCTGATAAAATTACTCATTCAGGCTTGCTATCTACTGTTTGAGCAGTATTATTGATTGCTTTCTCTGTCTGCATTGACATGTATAAAAAGCTATGTGTATTTATTAAAGACAAAAGGTATCCTGCTCAAGTATGAGTGGCTGTAAACATGCAGCTTGTCACCATTTATACATATATTCACTTTTTTCTTTGCCTGCAGTACTGCGTGAGAAAGTCTTTCCCAATTTAACTTGGGATTTATGGCTCCGTAGTGCTTTTTTACAGTTAGATGCCCATATTTCTTGTTACATGAATCTCCAGGCATTTAAAGGGGTGTTAGCTGCCTTGTGTTGCCACTAGAACCAGAAGCTGAAACAGTAGCTGCCAGCAGGGATTAGCAGAGTGTGCTTTTGTTGTATTGGATACTAGGGATGGGAGCACAGCCTTCTGCCAGGTCTGCTGAGGTAATCATCCCACTCTGCCTCCCCAGCACTCCCCAGGTTTCATTGCTCTGTTTATAAATGATAAATATTGAAATGATGTTGGAATTGTGTTCCTGTGAAAAATACTGAGATTTTGAAATTCACCTCCATTCCTCCCCCAAAGTTTCAGGACTTTCCACTGAAGCAGGAAGGATGGTCACTGGGTAGAGGCTGCTGTGCACAGGGATCACGGGGCTTGTCAGGTACATTGGGGCCATGCCTTGTGGACACAAAATGCCAGAGAACTCATGTGGAAGAAGGGTGTGAAATCACAAATGAGGGCTGTAAGCAATGCCAAGGAATTAAAACATAAAAATTTAATTGCAAAGAGGAACAGGAGAGGTGAGAGCAGGAGGATATATTTCACATAGACTCCCAAAGGAAAACTGATTAGAGTTTGAAAAAGAATAGCAGGACTGAAAAAAATCAATGTTCATGGTCAGAGACAATGATAAAAATTAGGAGGCACTCTCATTACAGATAAGGATTAGACTACGATATGGGCAGAAATAGATGTGCACACTGAAGTATCAAAGTGGGGTGAGTTTCATTACATAGTGAGCAAGGTCCTCTAGTGAGGGCCTGACAGGGAGAAGAGAGAAAAAACCTTTATTCAGGGACATCTGTGGTGAGACATTATAGCCTGAGGAAAGATACCTGAAGCTTGTGGTGAGGGGGAAGAAACAACCCCTCTTCCAATATATATATATATATACTTCCCAAACAAGCATTCCATCCTTGCAGACTAGCATGTCTTGGGGAGGAACCAGCAACTTTATGTTCACTGGAAACTGCTGGAAAATGGTGCAGTCTTTAATACAGTTTTGAATTTACTCTGCATATCCTTTTGTATGGACTGATGCTCCTCTCTAATTCTTTATACTTGTAGTTTGGTGGGTAGAAGTATGTATTTGCACTTGAGATGCCATCATTATTTGTATCACACATGCTTTACCTCTTGTATTATACTGTCAAGATAATTTTACCTGTCTTTCATCCTTTCAGTGCTTCCTTTTAATTTGCTTGTCAGACTCCTGCATGTCTTTGGCTCTTTCTAAGCCTCTTCATCCTGACTTCTGTGTAAGACATACTGAATGCAATAGAAAATTCACATTTCAGCTGCTTTTCTTTACATCTCTCCTTGCCCTTCCCTTCACCCATCCAGCCTGTCTGGCATATTTCCTAGCTGGTGTCCTCCTTTGTAACACCTTCATTTGTTGTGTTTATTTTTTTTATTTTATTTTTTTTTCCTGAAGAACTTCAGCTACTGTTTGGAGTCCTTTCTTGAAAGTGGAAACCATCTAGTGCTCTGATTGGTGTGTTTCCCATGGGATTTCAGCATGAGCAGACAGAGTGACTGTACCCTACATCCAATACCACTGTGTGGCTGGACAGGGCTGAGCAGCTGTTGCCACTTCAGCCTGCTCCTCACACCGTGTTTGTCACTGGTGAGTCTTGGGAGTCTCTCACAGTTGCTCCTGAATTCTCATCCTTCCTTCTCCTTCTCTTGCAGACATAAATTGGGGCTGAAGAAAAGGTCACATTAATAACAAAAGTATTAATTTCCGTGCGACCAGAATAGTTCGATTAGTGCTACCAGGCACTGTTTTATCTTGCTTGTGTGGTTCATGAACTACATGCTAATTTTCTTTATATTTAATTACCTTCAAATGTCTCCTGTGCTTCAGGGTACAAGCCATCTTCTGACTAATTAGGGCTTTTTCTCTGAACAGGCTATTCCCTATAAGTCTGCGAAGGGTTTCTTGTACTTTCCTTTGAAGCATGGTAACCAGTCTCTGCCAGCAGTAAATGGATTGCTGGACGCACTGTTCCCAAAGTTCCTCTATTAGTAAATCCAGAGATTTGCACAAAGCAAAGTGCAAAGTGTAGCTGAGCTGGCTTGGATCAAATTTTTGGCATGCAGATGTAATGGAGTGCATATTGGGTGAACTATTGTGCTTATAAGAAAATAAATATATTTTATCTTAAGACAATCACCCATTCTTTTTTGATAAGTCTGCACTACATGTTAACACCTCCCAGTCCAGGCTTTGTCAGACAAGTCTCCCTTATTCTGTCAAAAACTGTGCAGACATCAGAATTTCATCCTCAGTACTGCTTGGTCAGTAATTAAATCAGTGCATGCTACATGTGAAAAGCACCAATGCTAAATATTATTGATTATGTATATAGCAGTCAATAAAGACATATAGTGTTTCAGCTGCAAAAAATGATCATCTTAATTAACTAAAGATTTTTAGCTTGATTTCTCAACAAAATGAGACATTATGCAATTGCTCTTTCTGTCTGACTGTTCTCCTTCTCCCCTGTCCCTGTCACTTCTGGACCTGTTGGGTTCAGTCAGTGTCAGCCTGGTTTGGCTGAGGATGGACATTTCAAAGGCATCAAGTCCTGACATGTATAAATAGGGCATCTGAAAATCCTCTTGATACACCAGTGAGGGCAGCGCTGTGTTAAACCAAATTAGACACTGGAGCTGCCTGCAGGCACTCACCTTGGGAAGAACTGTGAGCAGGAGCGAAGCTTCACTGATCCTGTGACTCACTGAACAATTTAGAGGATTTTATCAAAATCTTCAGCTTTTGATTTAGGAAGAGGTGGTGTGTCCTCTGCTCTCTGTTAAGTATCTGAAACGTTTAGATCAGTTGAAGAGCTGAGTCATGGCTACCACTTGCTCAAAAGCTAAAATTTGTATTTTTTTATTTCCTTTGTAGATCAGGTTATGTGTCTCAATAAATTAAACACTTGTACTAGGCTGCTAGCTTCATTCTTTCAAAAAGAATAAGAGCCATTTAATTCACTAAACAGTTTATAATCTAAATGACAGATAGCTGCTGACCCATGCAGGGCTGCCCTTCAGGACAGATAATGCTGTGCTTCCTCAGCCAGCAGTTGCTTTCTACCATGAACTACATCTTCAAAGCCTTTGTACAGACATACCACCAACTCATTTTCTGAAGTTGGGTTATGTCCAAGCATATGAGATTCTTCAAGCATGAAATTCCACTTGACCTTATTAAGGCTTTTGCAGCATCAGATACGTACACTGCAGAGTGGATAATGTTCATAACTCATTTCACATTACCCCTGGGTAGTGCCAGAGGAGAAATCCTGTCTAGTCTAATGTAATCAAAGCTGTGAATATGAGGAAATTGAAACATCTGGCCAGGTTTCTCTGCTGTGCCCCAGGAAGTGCAACATGAGAGATTCAGTTCAGAAAGAGGTGGGACAAAGGAACATCTCCAGAGACATGTATTCTTCAGAGGACAGATGTCCCAGCAACGTTGCCAGCAGCACCAGGGTGCTTTGGCTGTGCAGGTCACCTCAGCTCATTTCTTATACCTGCACTGAAGTTCAAAGGTGCAACTGCAGTTCATGTAAACTTGTTTAGCCAAGACTAGGAGACCTGAGCACAAATAACTGTGATGCTGTATGTAGGTGAAGCTTGTCTGGGCTAACTGCATGAGTGTTTGAATCCACTGAAATGGTGTGGTGGTACAGAGGGGTAAAACACACAAATAGGGGTGTGTACTGCATGCTGAGGTAGATCCAAAGGTAGGTGCTTGCTCTCTCACTTGTGCATTTGCTGGGAACGTGGGTAGGATCACAGCTATGGAGAGCCTGTGCAGCCAGTGAGTCTGCAGGACCCAGCTCCTTTTGCAGATTAGTGTATGCATGTGCAGGGATGTCTGTCAAAAGTTCATCCTCAGTGTAGATAAAAAAAAAGCCATTGCCTTGGACAGCTGTTTTCCATTGTGGTAAATCAGCTATGGTTCTGTGCTTCCTTTGCCTGTGCTAAGGAGTGGCTGAGAGTGGCAACTGTGAGCAGGGATATCCTGGTGCCTGTCCAGAAGCCCTTTCATCAATCTGTGGTGGGAGAACAATTAACTCAGTCTCCCAGACTGAGTCCTCTCCCTCCCATTTCCAGTCCTCTCCTTCCCTCTTCCCACAGTGGGCACAACCAGACCCCAGCTTCACAGCCACAGGGTGTGAAATAAAATTTATGTGCACACAGAGTGCCTTGAGCCATCACAGACCTGTCCAAGAGGATTCCAATCTTGCCTGTTATTGTGCCTCAGGTCAGGAGAATCTCCCCTCCACTGTAAGTCCCTCGGAAGCTGCTGAGATTTATAATTTAATTTTTTCCACGTTTCACATTTCCTCCATCTTAAGATCAGCTTAGAAGAGAGACAGTTTTTCTGCTTATTATTGTTTTGAGGACAGAGGTATTACCTCCAGGGGATTTATTCTTTTAAAGATTTTGGTACTTCTAAGGGCTAAAGGTACAAAATAGCTTTAATGGGAGTTACCTACAGAAATATCCTGTATTGAATGGAAAAGGCAGGTTTTATGTCTCCATGACAAATTCAGCTAAAGAAATATCACTCATTTAAGCACAAAAATTAGAACTAAGAAGGTGAATGTGCGTAAACAAAAGTCAGTAATGAAATCCAGGGTTTTGCTGAAGGCATCTCTGAAATAAATGAAAGAAAGCATGTGTCTTATTTCCATCTTGTCCCTCTTTGCAGGCTACTAGAATACAGAATCAAGCTCTGGTCAGGATACTCCTATGCATATAATGTTGTATCTTCTCTATAGTCTTGGAATTAGTCTAGTGGCTACTTGGCTGATATATTCTTGCTCCACCACTGCTGATGCTGGGAAGAGGATGTTGTGCAGGTGTATTTAAATCTTCTGGAAAATATTTTAATTACATTTAAATTGTTATGTTCTTATTTAATGCTCAAACTCTAAGCTTGGTCTTGATCCCTCAGCTTCACAGTTCTGGCTTTTCACTAAAGAAAACATTTATTTCATTGGAAGGTTCCAGGTCATGCTGCCTGTGCCTGTCAGGAATATTTTTGCAGGGGTGTTTTTGCACACACTGGACAATTCTGCTCATGGCCTTGTGTATTTTGTCCTTTATGTTCATAAATAACTTCAGATCCTTTGATTAAAATTGTCATATACAGGATACACAGTATTATTCTTCCATTGTTGTTTACTTAAAACAAAAGACACATCTCTCTCTCCCTGCAAAGAATAAAACCTAAAGTCCTGTCATTTTCTTCTCCATAATTGTTTTTACCAGAGTTTCAACCATTGTGATGGAAGCAGTTGCTTCTGAAACCATTTAAACTTACTGTGTGTCTCAAAATTGGGTGGGTGTGTTGATCTGCCTGAGGGTCAGAGATTGAGGACTGGATGTTTCTAGTCTTTCATTTTCTATCTCAGTCTAGGCCTAGTCTAGTTTCAGTACCAAAGAGACCATGAACTTGGTCTCACACAAGAGTCATGATGGACAGACTAGAAAATAAATAGTTTGTAAAACTCTTCCTGCTCCAAGTTTGAAGGGAATAACAGTTTTGCCATTACTGTTCAGCAGAAGTCACATTAGCTTAGCTGGATGTGATGGCTTGCTTAGCTGTATTGCCTTAATTAAAGCAGTTAAAGTTTTATTCACAAAATGCCAATGTGCCTGGGATATGTGTTTGGGAAGATTGAAAACCAGCTTTCCATAGAGGATGCTTTTTTTGAAGGATGTTTATAACCTTCTCCCCAGGTACACTTCCTTTCTGAACATACCTGATTTTTTCAGCTATCACTGGCTGTTTGCCACAATGATTGATAACAAGGCAAAAACAAATAGTTATTTAACCATTAAAAGGAAAAAAAAAAAAAAAGCACCTTTCAAAACAAGCCTTGAAGAATGGCTCACTTCATTTGAGCAGGGAGTTGAATTTTACCAGCCTGTCTGAACCAAAATTAACCTCCTTCCTTCTGTGTCAGGGAGGACATAACGGATGGTTCTCAGGGCTGGCAGGTTACTCTGCCCAAAGCTACTTCTTCAAATCTGGGCCAAGCTAACACAACTTGAAAGTTACCCTTAGGCAACATTCAGGACCATATCTGATGATATTTTGGCTCAGTCCTAGTCTCTCTGGGCATATGTTCATGGAACAAAAATATGCTCCCCTTCCCTGATTTGACACTAATTGCTCAGCCAAGAAGTGAAGGCTTCTGACTGATTTTTGTTGTTGTTGTTGTTGGTTTTTTTTTAAATTATTTTTAAAAATTTTTACTTTCACTATTTTTAGACTGTTTGTGGTTCTTGACATGTACATTTGGCTGTCCTGGAATGTCCACGACATCTTGAGTGCTCTATATGAAGGATATTTTATTACTGACAAGTCTTTCTAATCTTCTCTAAAACCTTTTTCAATGAGGAATCTTTATTTTCTTTCATGTCCCTAGGAGAAATACCAGCAGTGCAGGTCCAAAAGGCAAATCCTTGGGGTCTTCCCTACAAGTACAACTGTTTTGTGATGGTTTTTCAAATACAATTAATTACTTCAAATTACTAAGCTGAAACCTCATTACATATTTTTCATGTATTGTTTACTGTGTTGATCTTGTATCATTTGATCTTTATATAGTCTACCAAATCAAATACCCTACAGAAGGCTATTACCTTTCTCACTGAAACTTTTCTAAGTAAGGTAACAACTCCTTGAAAAGATCTAATTTTTTTCCATAAAACCATGTTGTTTGACATCAAACCATCTTTCATAACTTTTTTTTTTAGCTGCATCCTGTATCATCCACTTCATTTTTTCCCTAGTTTCATGTCAGGCTGAGAAGTCTGTAATTATCTGGATCATCTCATTTAGCCCTGATAAATAGTGACACTAAATATTTAATATCAAATATTGATACTAATAGTGAAACGTAGAATGGGTGACTGTACAAGATTCCTGTCCCTAAAGCAGGCTAGGTGGGCCTGCAGCCCTTGATGGGGGTGCTCCTGGCAAACAGGTGGTGACCTGTGTGGCCAAAGAGGACACAGCCTTGAGAGAGGACCTGCCTCCAGTGTATAAAATTCTCCTGTTGTTGTTAACCATTCTAATTGCATGCTTGCTTTTTGTTTTATCAGTGCCTGCAAACTATTTAGGAGTCATAACAGAGGCATCATTACTCCCAGGTGAGTCTGTGGTTGTCTGTGGCGTTTCATGGTTTCAGGCACTTTTACTAAAATCTGGAGTGCAAGGCAGACTCCTTTCTCAGCATCCCTGTGATAAATGTAAGGCTATTCATCAACAGCATTAGGAGACATCTCCTAAGTGAAGCAGCTGTAGTTACATCTGTTTGGAAAGTGAAAACACATCCCATAGGTACTATATATGGATGAAAAATAGGCAAGGGATTTGTTCTAAGGTTTCCTCCTTTTGTATTTCCACAGGGGTGTGTGTGCAGTGTCCAGCATCACCAAACAGGTGCTCTCTACTTCCTTGCCCCGTACCTGTTTGTACATTTTTACTCTGATTGCTCTTTCAGGAGCTATCCTACTTGTTAGCTGAATTAAGGCAGTCCTGAATTGCAAGGTCTGCTGTCACCAGGTTGACCTATATCAGCCAGTTGTATTACTTTAATTTCTTCAAATGACCTCTTGCTCTTGCATGACAGTCTTCTAGTATGTGGATGTTTTGTAGTGGAAAGGTGCTGAGAGAGGAAGAAAAAAATTGCCACTCACCTAGAATGTGAATCATGAAAAGCTTTCCCAGAGCAGTCCATTCTTAATTTCCTGTGGTTGGTCTGTTAGCAGCATTGCTGGTGAAAAGCCAGTGTGATCTGGGTTGCTGTTTCAAAACAAATGCCTCTTTTTTTTTTTTGCTTATGGTTATGTGTTCTTTTAGCTTTCCAGGCAATTCTACCTGAAAAAAAAAAAAAAAAAAAAAAAAAAGGAAAAAAAAATGGCATTCTTCTTTTCTTTTTTTTTTTCTTTCATATTTTTTTTTTCACTGTGG
>JAOEGS010009039.1:26972-46245 GCA_025447755.1 Corythornis vintsioides | reverse complement strand
TCCAACTGACTCCCATTGCCTCTTGTCCTGTCACTGAATGACACTGAGCAGAGTCTGGCTCCATCCTCCCTACACTCTCCTTTAACATACTTATAGACATTGATTGATTTTTAGGGGGGTTTGATGCTTTTTGTTTTGTTTTGTTTTCCATGAAATAGTTGTAGTTTGAGCTTACTTGGCATAACTAGATACAACGAACTTCCATTATAGTACTTCAAAATCCTGCAAAAGTTTGTAATTTTCTCAAAAATACAAGTTAGAACAATGGCAACCTTCTAAAAACCATCACCATCAAAATGTAGTTTTGGAAACACAGTAGATTATTTAAGCTCTTGGTGCCTTAAAATATGGAATCTTCTATCCAACGTTAACAACAAATAGGACAATCAGATAATTACAGTAGGTCAAGCTTTCAAACATGTTGTGAAAACAGAAAAGAATTGTTTCAAGACATAATATTTCTAAAGAAGTCCATTCTGAAGTCTTCTCTAAATGACATAAGGTAAAATTTGAGGATGGAAAGAGCCTTTGTTCAGATGTTCATTATCTGAGTGAACATTCACCTGCTGAGTGAAATAAATGCTAAAATATAGGTTTAGAAGCCAAATTCTTCCATTCAAGCAGTGAACTGGAAGTTAGTTTACAGGTTTCTAAGCAATGAAATTGCAAAGCAACACAATTCTCAAAACTAAGGTTCTTGCAAAGGGGAGAAATGCCCCTCTCAGGGCTCTTACAAACCTTTAAAACTGTATTTTGATATTCCTTTACATATCAGGTGATCCAAAGCTGGCAATTCATCACACTAACAAACCTGTTCTGCCATAGCTAAAAGTCTGATTTTTGTACTCTTTAACAAGTTTGCAAAGATTTCATGAAATAGGATTATTCCCAACAGAGAAAATGAATACCAAAACCAGTAAATGAATCACAATCTAAACATTCACAAAGAAGGAAAAGATTTCTTAGCAAAACAACATACGTGTGAATGACGCCGATACGCTCAAACAGAAATAACTGTACTACAAAACACACGAGGTTTTGCTCCTAACACAGTAAAATCCCCCATACTATTTTCTCCTCTGAATGCACCAAAATCCACTTACATCTCTAAAGGTAAGGCTGAGCTGACTTCATCTAGCATCAGCAGTACTACAGCTATTCACTGAGAATCCACCCCCCCAGATTAAAACAGTAACCTCAAAGCTCCACTAACTCTTTTAGCATCTGCCAAAGGAACATTGCTTCAAAATAGTACAAACATATTTTAAATATGGCAATTTAAAAATGTTTTACAATTTAAACCACTGCTTTGTAATACCTCCGGCAATACTCATTTTTAGAATGGTAGGGTTGGAAGGGACCTCTGGAGATCATCTACTCTGACACCCCTGATCACCTAAAGCAGGTTGCACAGGATATACAGAACAAATTCAGGCAGGTTTTGAGTATCTCCAGAGAATGAGACTCCACAATCTCTCTGGGAAGCCATACAGTAGAGAAGTTTTTTCTCATGTTGAGTTGGAACATCCTATGTTCCAGCTTCTGCTTGGTGCCCTTTGCCCTTTCTCTGGGCACCATCTGGCCCCACCCTTTAGATATTGATAAGCCTTGATAAGATTCCCTCCCAGCATTTTCATCCAGGCTGCACAGCCCCAGAGCTCTCAGTTTTTCCTTGTAAGAAAGATGCTTCAGGCCCTTCACATCTTCATAGCCATCCATTGGACTCTCTCCAGTAGCTCCTTGTCTCTGGACACTATACCCAGATGTGGCTTTACTAGTGCTCAGAGACAGAGAGGGAGGAGAATCTTCCCTAACCAACCTACTGGCCACACTCAATGCACCCCAGGATTTACAGATTCACAGATATTAGGGGTTAGAAGGGACCTAGAAGATCATCTAGTCCAACCCCCCTGCCAGAGCAGGATCACCTAGACCAAGTCACCCAGGAACAGATCCAGGCGGGTCTTAAGTGTCTCTAGAGATGGAGACTCCACAACCCCCCTGGGCAGCCTGTTCCAGAGCTCTGGCACCCTGAGAAAAAAAAATTCTTTCTTGTGTATTTTTTCACCTGGCTTTTAAATGTACTGCTTATAGCAGCGTGCTTAGCCACCCTGATCAGGAAAAAATTGCACCTAGATGAGATATCTCATAAAACAGGAAAGAAATCTCAGTTGCTCAGAGGCAGCCATGACAATATCCCACTGAATAAGCAGCAAAGCAGTTTGTAGGATATATGCCTGTCTCTACCTGTATTTTCCCAATACAATTATCCTTAATAAATAGTTAAATTTTTTACAAAAAACTTAAAATAAAAAATAACCATGTATGCAGTTGTCACAGAACTTTAGGTAGAGTGAACCTGTATCACATTACATACATTATTACATTACATGGATTATACCACATGTACAGAAGTAATACTTTAACACGAGGTCACATGAATTTCTTTCCAGAGGGTGGTTGGGCATTGGAATGGGCTGCCCAGGGAGCTGGTGGAGTCCCCATCCCTGGAGGTGTTTAAGAACCATGTGGATGTGGTGCTGGGGGACATGGTTTAGGGACCCTGGCAGTGCAGGGTGGATGGTTGGACTTGATGATCTTAAAGGTCTCTTCCGCCCAAATCATTCTGTGATTCTATGAATTGCGTGAAAACAGACTATTTTCTTTTAGAAAAAGCAATGAAAATCTGGAACATTAGTTGGGTCATACTGACTAAACTTCTGACTCTGAATACACAGACTAACAGTGTCCATACCGATTTTGTGCAGTCTGTTTCAGCCTTCCCAGTATGCTACCCAATTCTGTTGCCATCTCCCAACACATCTTCAAGGGTCAGTGACTGCACTGCATGAAACTGTATGTTCATTAAACTGCTGCACTATGAACAAAAGACTTTGATATATACAGAGGTGTAAAAAAGCTGTTAATGCTCCATGCTTAAGTTTGTAAAAAATGGGGTTACTCTGATAGGATTAGAAAATACATCTCAAGCTTGCACATTTTAGTTAAGCTTCCAGAAAATTTCCTAGTGTTGATCTAATTTTCTAGATCACTGCTTGCACCCAGCAGTGTTAGAAATTATAAGTTGAGAGTTCTACCTTCTTTTGTTTGGATTGAAATGTTGGGTCCTGAAAAGCCTAAGCTACATAAATATTTCAAAGGTAGAAAATTACTTGAAGATATAAAAGAACAAAGGGCAGTTTCAAATCAGCTTTCATGTGCCAATACTAAAAAGGCTTTCTTTAAAATACATACCTGTAGCTCTGTCACATACACGATAGCTTAAACCAAGGGACTACAGGCAATATTTTCACAAATGAATTGAAGGAGAACCCAAAGTCATCATGTAAATTGTACACTCAAGATCTGAAAAAAACATTTAGTGTCACTGCATCGAGTTTCTGAGAAGGTTGTTACTCTAACCCATGACACATAGCACTGGCATGTCCAAGACACACACCACAGCTCAGGTTCCCAATTTCAGTCTCATTTGCTTTGAGGTTAATAGCATCTTCACAGAACCATGCACACCTTCTTTTGTCTCAAAACCAAACATTAGATAGCAGCTGAAGTAATCAACTAGTTCAAAAAGCACTTCGAATCTACGTTAGCATGCACTCAACAAGTAGCCAACTGACAGGAAGAAGGCTTTCAGTCTCACCGATGGAGCCCACTGAGATGACTCCAAGCCCAGCGTGTGTAACTGCAGCGCAAGATCAGGCTACTGCCCAAGTAAATCCTGGCTGTGTGGCCCAAGAACACTCAGTACTCCTGACCCTCTGGATACAGCCTCCCTGGGCAAACCAAATTGGTTCCTGTTTTACACCAGTGTCCTTGTTCCACTGCTCACTCTGTATACTGATTAGCTCCAGCCCAGACTCCAGTGTAGGGCAAGCTAAGCAGCTTCTTAAGAGATGTCTGTACAGCACATGCCTGGGTATAGAAAATAAACAACACAGAATCACAGCAGTCCAAGGACAACACGGAGCCCTGGAGTGCCAATACTAGAGATAGCACAGACAACAGCCTCAAAGACACTGCACATCTCAGCACCCTCTGAGGATAACTTTAATTATTAGTAACATTCTTTTCTTGAATTATTTGTCACTTAAGCATTCAATGCAATACAGTAAGAGCTCAAACTAGGATTTCTCCAATTAGAGAAATCCCTTGCTAGTGGTCCAGTTGAGAAATGCGGGGTTGTTTTGGGTGTTTTTTTTGTTGTTTGTTTGGTTTTTTTTTCCTGCAAGAGAGCAGCTTTCCTACCATGTACACAATAAGACTGTTCCTGGTCATCATATCATGAACTTGCAACTATCAAAGCCGTGTTTTTGCTCCAAAAGAAAGGTCTGATCGTTCCTTCTAGACTAAAAACAAAGCTTAAAGACCACATTTTATTAAGGACATTCTGCCATAGCGATTTATTCTTGCTCAGACTTACAGCATTGATAAAGTACAGCTAAAACTATAAAATATTTTTTTACATCTGCCAACTGTGATATCAGCTACAACAAACTAGAATGATTTTTTGGTGATTACCCAATATATTTTGTACTTGGAACCTTACTACTGAAGCATCTTGAAGAGACAGCTGAAGCACACACCATGAGCCAATCCTTACTACCCATTTTACAATTAACTTCCAAGAGACCAATAGGTAGACATGAAAGGAATTAAGTCAGCATTCCTTCATTTACTTAATAGTCATCATATATATATACATGACCCTAAAAATGTAGAAGCAAAAGCAATTCTTAGGTACTTTGAACATAAAAGTACAGCTCTACTCTACTGAACAAAGCACACTGCAGAAGTTAAGGTAGTCCAAGAATTCACTACTTCTGGTTATCACTGCAAAAAGGCAACCAGAAAGCTGCTTTACAACCTGCAGTCCAAGTACCAGGGAGGCACATTCTATGGGATTACAGGCATGCTGCTGATAACAGCAAGAGACTGGGCTCAGCACCCCAGTAACCCCTCCCTCTGTGTGGGAAATAGCACTCATGACTTTTACATTGCTCCCATCCTTGATAAAGGGCTGCTACTCTAACTTACCTATTAGACAAGTCATTCCTGTCCAGTTCCCATGAAAATTAATGGCAAGATATAAAACAGAGCTGCTGTTACTGTAATATGTTAAACTTCTGGGAGTAAAACAGATAAAGTAAGATCACAAGGGAATGTTGTTTTCTCATAGAACTTTTCTGTATATATTTGCTGAAAGTTAAACTGCAGTAGTCGCTACATTCACAGTGGTCATGAACCAGAATATTGAAAAAATATGGGATATGAAAGAACCTATATTATTCCATCTGCTTTAGAGAATTCTAAAATAAAGCACTTGTATTATCAGCACTCAATTAGCATGGATGCAAGTAATCAGTACACCTCCTTTCTTGTAGCTCATAAAGCAGAGGAGATTTCAAATGGGGCACTTATTTGTTAAGTATTATAGATTGATGCTTATTGATAAATCCTTGTTTTCCTTAGTAACACACAGCTACCTAAGTTATCATTTTACTTCTCTCATTTCAAAGCATGATCTTTGAAGTGTAGGATTCTATTAAAAGTTTCTTATTCACCGTTCAGACCAACAAAACCTCATCTTCCCTATGATGTTACATTACATAAGATTTTGGAGAAAAAGAAAAAAAGTGTCTTTAAATTCTAGACATTATATATGTGGGTATTTATGACAACTAAACTGAAGAATTATTTTATATGCATTTTGTTTATAAGTAAAAGGCTAGAAAACATCTACAGTTCAAATTACAAAATTTTCTTAAAGTTTAGCAAACTAAAGATGTTTTCATGTGCCTGATCAAATACTTACCCTTAAATGGTTTCAAAGCATTAAGAAACTAAATCTATATATCTAGAAATAGTGAACTGAAACACATATTAGGATACTTTCTAAGCATGTAAGAATTCCACAGTTAAAACTGAACTGCCACTCACTTCCTCAGTTCAGATTATATGCACGTGGCTCCTCCAATAGCAAATACTACTTAAATTTAGAGAACATCAAATACTCATTTTTATATGACTATCAAAACCTTACCTTAAGAAGGGGGCTGGGCTAGAGCACAGTTCTGAGAGGCCAGCCCAGGCAGCCAGACAGCAGTTTGCACAGCAACTTGCCAACAGCAGGGCATACCAGAGAGCTGCCAGCAGCTCTTCTCAGAACAGCAAACACTTGCTCAGCAGCGATGGTGCCACAGGGCACAGCGCCCAGCAAGCACCGTGCCAGCCCCCCGGCATGCCACAGGCCCCAAGCCAGACTGCAGAGCTGAGGAAGGATGCACCTGAGGTCAGGAGAAGCAGCAGGCACCAGAACACCTGCCTGCAGCTGCGTGCTGGTGGGGGACACGGTGCCAAGGGAAGGGAACGCGGGAGGAGGTCAGCACGATGCACAGCATGCTGGTGGCAAGAAAGAGATCAGATTTGTCTGCTCCAAGACCCCGAGGCTTCAGCAGTCTAAACACCTCGACAACACTGAGGGAGGGTGGCCTGCTTTTTACCGTGAACCCGGCCAAGAGGCACAAGGACTGTTGTGGAACCGGACTATCGGATACCCCAGAGGCTGGGAGCAGAGGTGCTGGGGAAGCTCCAGAAGAAAAGCTCAGCAGGAAACTCCTACAGGTATCTCTAAGTGCCCGAGAACTACCAAGCTCTTCTCCATGGTATTACAAGAGGCGATCGGCACAAAATGAACTATGGGAAATTCCATTTAAACGATTAAAAAAGAGTAAATCTTTTTTACCGAGGGCAGTCAAACACTGATACAGGTAACCTGCACGGGTTGCGGAGTCTCCACCCTTGGAGATGGTCAAAACCCAGCTGGGAAAGGTCCTTAGCAGCCTGCTCTAGTACAGAGTGCTCTTGGCAGAGGCTAACACCTTAGCTATTGTGTTTTTATCTGTAATTACTGAATTAACTCTAACTGGCTGAGAGCAAATATACAAATTATTCTACAATAGTTTGAGAATAGTCTTATTATTATTATCTCTTCATGCAAAACCAGTAGCTGAATAAAAGGAAGACAGACCAATATAATCTAAACTTCAAGTTGGCCTTCAGCAACACTCCTCTGAAAACACACAGAAAAAAAAAAAAAAAAAAAAAAAAAGAGACAGAAAGGCAATATTATGAGGAGACTTATAGCATCTGGAGGCAAAGCAGATTAAGTTAAAAGACTAAATAACCTTTATGGATAGGCAAACAGCACTAAGCACTGGGGTATGTTGCTAAGTCAGAAGAGTCTATTAATAAACATACATTTGCTAGCTTCCTCTTTAGACAGCAGTTATCTAAGCCAACTTAAAAATCTGGAAGGAATTTGAGGAACCTCAAAGATTGGTAGCCAAAATGGATAAGACAACACTGAATTGACTACAGGGACCAGTTCAACAAAACTGAGGAGCAACGCACACCGGAATGTACAATGTCATGCCATAAAACAGCAAGGGCTCATTTGGAATATGACACAGTATCCTCCTTCACCCCATTATAGAAGGTTATAGAAGCATCAGAGACCATGACTAAAGAAATAACATTAACTGAGAGTACAAAAAATGTTCACGTGGACTAGAACTGTTAATAAGACTTGCAAGTTTTATCCAAGGAAAAGACATAAGGAGATACACATGAAGATACATATACATACACCAGTCCCAAGACTGGCAGGTGACAGACCAGCAAGCCATCTAGATAAAATACCTTCTAAATGAAGGACAAAAAGAACATTCTTCTCCTAGTCCAAAAAAAAAAAAAAAAACAAACAAGTTTGAGTTTTCATCCACGTGCGTAACAGCCTAGCTACATGATACTGCTGGTTATTTGGATTAGATATAAGAGCACTCAAAAAGATTTTACACACACCTTTTAGAAATGGCCATTTAAAGACAAGACTGAAAACCAATCAGTTTTAGCACTATCTTAAGAACCCATGTGAATTCCAACAAGAGGGAAAAAGACAATCTATCAGGCACAAGGCTAATTACCCTGCAAGCCACTTCATACAAGAGAAACGCTCCAGAGCTGGAGGAAGACAGATATACGTGCGTGTATTTAAGCACAAACAGTAGGGGTATTAACTATTCTACCCTGAAGAGGGACAGCATAATAAAAAAAAACTACTTTCAAGTTTCCCATTTGACCCAGTCAATTTCCAGTCCTCCAGATATTGCACCTACATACATGTTTATAACCACAAAGCCAGGCCAAAAGAGTACCAATATATGACTGCAGCTGAATAAAACCAACCAGGGTAATTCTCAGCCAATGTGCTCCCAAAGCAGTTTCCCTGCACTGGTCTCAAAGGCCACACAAGCCAGAGGACGATCAGTCCACAGCGGCATCTGAATGCTGGAGACCCCCCGCTCGCCCTGAGCCCAAGGGCCAAGAGCCTCACAGACTGCACTGCCATTGTGCTTGTCCATCAAACTTGCTCCTCAGACATAATGAGCTATAAACAATAAATGAAGTCGTTTCCTGAGACTCAGGGACGCCTTTCTAGAGGTTTTATATTTACATGCAGGGCTTTTCCTCTTGTGTAGATGTGCATCAATTAGTTATTGAACAAAAAAAAAACCCTAGATACACAAGGAAACGATGGAAATGCTTATATAGTGCACTACATAAGCAAGGAAATTAGTTTTTTACTAATTCGTATATCAAAATATTACATACCAGTTGCATTCAAAACATTTCATAAAAAAGTATTAATTGTAATTAGATGCCCCTTGAAAAATAAAAAAGTGTGAATCCTCAAAAACAAGAGCACAAGTTTTTCCGTTAACACTCCTAAATCCTGCATTGATTTTAATTATAGTTATTAATTTTATTTATGCAGTGCCGGTGCCACATTCTGGAGCCAGCCTCACTGCCTTGCCTTTATTTTGGTTCCTTCCACTCCTTATCTATAAGGGAAAGTCCCTTGTTAACTACATTCTCCACCCTCCTCCCATTTTGCATTTTATACTGAAAAGTATCCATCCATCCACTAAAAATAACAAAAACAGCACATGCCATGATTGCTCAATTCCCTCCCATTTTGCCTTGCAGAGAGACAAGCATCCATTATGAAGAGATTACAAAATGTTAAGATAAAAATATTACACACTTAATTCCTCTTTTCGAGGAAAACACCAGGCAAGAAACAACTCCCGGCTGGTCAAAAAAAAAGAAAACAAAAAACAAAACAGGCTCACAAAATCCTCTGGCGACACACAGACTTAAGGCAACAGCTAAGTAATCTCACAGTTGGAAAAAAAAGTTGAAGTTTGTGGTACTCTGTGATCAACTACAAGCAAAATTCCAGGTATCTTGGTGTTGCAGGAAGGGTTAGAGAATATTTATTCCTCTCAAAGATCAGCATTTTACATTTGATAGAATTGCTTTTTCAGATATTTGACCATTAAACTTTTTATTCCAAAGCAAAACCACACAGGGGGGAAAAAAAAACTAGAAAAAAAGCAACACCACACAAACAAACAAACAAACAAACAAACCACGCACAACCAACCAACCAAAACCAACACACAACACTTTCATTATAAATCCCCATTTTCACATTAATTAAACTCAATTTTCACTGCCAGTTTTGAGTGTCAATCAGTCCAAACACTAGAAACTAACCCGACCAAGTCCCACAATCAATATCACAGCAATGACCAGGTTGAGGTTTTCTCCAACATTAAAGTCATACTGACTTGATCCCGTAAGATATTCTTTTTCATTCTACAGCACACCTGCCAATCCATCAGTGTTCAATATGAGCTCTACTACATGCAATTTGCCATTTCTGATTGTAGTTCCCCTTTATGTCAAGCTAAACACTGCATCAGAATTTTAGTCCAGTTCACTCTTGATCTTTCTTCATCAGGATAAAAACCAACAGATAAACAGTTTCTAGGAGATGAAGTTCAACATTAAGGAACAAAAAATTCTGTTTGTTTTGTTTCAAATTTCTGCTTAGTCCTTAATAGTGCCCAGACTTGTTAGAGTACTCTCAAGTATGAAAAAGGACACCTTTTTATCTGCTGTTCCGCAATTTACAGGAATTACATCTGTATTTGCAGTCCTCCTTCACACAAGTCAGCTAGCCAAGGCAGGTATCTCATGCTGTTTCCCAGCTTAAACCCATTCAACTTAAAACAAAACAAAACAAAACAAACAAACCTAAAAATCAAAAAAAAAAAAATTGCATCTTCAGCATTACCCAAAACAGAGCACATCTGACCGCACAAAACAAGCTGTAGCCTCCTTTTTTTTTTTTTTTTTTTTAATAGAAGTGATACAGGAGGCTCTGGCTGCATCCACTACTGGTGCAACTACTCTGCTGGAAAGTAAGAGATAGCAGCTTCAATCCTCCTCTTGTTGATTTTTTCTGACTGTGTTATTAACAAAAAAATGTATTTATTTATTTTTAATTACAATAAAACTATTTTGAGAGATTGTTCCTAGAGAACCAGATTCTTGGAAAAAACAAATACAACTTTGTACCATGAACAGAGTACCAGCCACCCAAGTGTTGCTGCATTTCTGACTGGCCAATGACTCCCAGGCCACTACAGGTTTTTCTCTGACAACCTCATTCTTACCCAACACAGGCTGAGGAGCCTGGGCACCTACTTCTGGATGTGCATTTCTCTTAGCGAAGCAGGCACTAACACAGCAGATATGCAGACAGGCATACTTTCCAATCTTTCTACCTCAAGAACAAGCTCATCCAGCACCACAAACAGTTCAAATGCTCAGAGAATACCACTTCATACTCCACCACAGCTTTCTTCAACCTGAACACCTGACCTGGTTTCCTACTTCAGCCAAAACACTAAGTCAGGGAAGGCAAATCAGCTTCTTTATCTCCTGCATCTCAACTCTGGAGCCACATATCTAACATTAAGGAAGAAAAATAAAAAAATTCAAAACTCTTATTAAAGGTCTGTAACACCACTCCATACTTCAGTTCCTAGAAGGCTTACAGCCCTCTCTGCAGGGCTACAGAGCTGGAGCACCCTTTTTAGTAAGGGACAACATCATAAAAGACAATGTGGTTTTTTAGTATTCCATTTTAATATTTTAACTTGTAAGCTACCTTTTAAACATGCCAACTATTTACAGTAACAATTACATTTATTAATTCATTATTACTGCGAGAGCCAAAACCTGTACTTGCCCAGCTTCAAGTCAGAGCACAAGGCGCTTAGAAAATGCATGAAGTAGAATATACACTCAGCTTCGAATTAACACTTAGCTGTCTAGAATTATTTAGATTAGTAAAAGCAGAGTGAAGATTTGATTGTGACAGTACTGTTATGTCTAATTTAGAATTTAGAAAATATAATTAACTTTATTAGTGAGTTTTGGGTTACTGGTTACAGCAGCAAATCTACACAAAAAACCGCTGAGTTTTGGTAACTGTTAAGACTATTTTTAACATGTTTCAAGTGCCACTATACTCCACTGTTGATTACCCGTATAGACTAATCATTAGACTAACGGGGGCGTGGGAATAAAACTTTCTGGGACCAAAAACATGCACTTTTTCCCAGAAGGAAGGCACGATGACAGACGCCTAAAAATACTGCCGTGGCAGGACTCGGAGTACACCTGCTTCTCTCCCTGAAGCTTCTCACGCGGTGGCGCAGGAGCCTGCTGCCCCGGGGCACGGCTGCGAGCGCAAGCCCTCACTAGAAGGGGAGCGAGAAGAGCTTCTCTTCGCCTCAATGACACGAGTATTTCCGAGTCACTCAGCCCAGTCCCTCATGTTTGCGGCGGTGCAGGCTCCGGCCAGGGCCTCCCGGCGGCTCGGAGGGGTCTCGCTGCCTGCAGACGAGAAGGCGAGCCAGGCACCAGCCACCCCTCTGCCACGCCGTGGGCCCCGACGGGCACAGCCGCTGACAGCCGCAGCGCCTGAGGCGAGTGCTACCGGCCGAGACACCTTCTCCGCTGGGGGTTGGAGGCGGGGAAGGCCCGCGGCGGAAAGAGCTGAAAACCACCCTGACCCTTCCCCTCGCTACCCCTCACCTATTTTGAACGCCAGCTGCTTGTCCTCGCCGCCGCCGAAGAGCTGGAGCATAGAGACGAAGAGGACGCCGCAGGAGTTCTGGATGCCGAAGACGGCGCCGTTGCACCACATGGCGGCCAGCATCACCATCCAGCCCCAGCCGCCCTCGGGGGGCTCCGCCGCCGCCCGGAGCTGGGTCCCGCTTTCGTCGCACGGCGCGGCCGAGCTGCCGCCACCGGCTCGCCACTCGCCGCCGTTCTCCCGCCGCGGCTCCGCCGGCGGCTCGGTCAGCGGGGCGGCCGCAGGGTCCCCCGCGCCCTGAGGCGCCAGCTGCTCGCTCACCGGCGCCATCCTCAGCCGCGGCTGAGACCCCTCCCCGCGCGCCGCTCCTGCCGCCCTTCTTCTCGCGACCTCTCGGCCCCCGTCGGCCTCAGTCCCTCACCGCGGGAGCTACGGGCATCCCGCGGGGCGCTGTCCGTCTGTCCGTCCGCACGCGCGAAGCTGCCCCGCCGCTCGTGCCCGTCCGTCCCGCAAGCGCGCGCCTTGCCCCCGCCCTGCCCTTCTTCCCGCCGCGCCGCAGGGTTAGCCGCCGCCGCCGCTTTATTTTCAAAGGGGGGCTCCCGTAGGGGCGTCAGCGGTACGAGGGCTTTCCCGAGCGCCGGTTGGCTGAGCGAAGGGAGGCGGCGGGGGGGGTGGGGGGCCGCCAGGGAAGGGAGGGGAAGGGAAGCCACGCTCCGCTCCCCACCCCTCTCCTCCCTTCTCTGCCTCCTCTGCGCCGGGGCTGGGGCGGGGCCGCGGCGTGTTAGCGGCGGCGGTAAGCGCTTGTGCCGCGGCTCCTCTGGGAGGGGGAGCGACGCTGGAAGTCGACGGGCGCCTCAAGGCTCCGCATACAGTTACCGCACGCCGCCCGCGGCAGCGACAGCCGTAAACAAGCCCCTGGCTCCGCTCCCAAACGCGAGTTAGTTCCCCATGAGGCAGGGCAGTTACACCCAGAGGTGTCCAGCTGGGCGGCCGTGAACCGAGGGAAAAGTCTGAAACTCCCTAACAGCAACTAACAACCGAGTAAAGGTTTGGTAGCAACAGCCAAATAAAGAGAAAACCGCACGACACGCTAAGCTAGGGATGCCGCTCCGCGCCTTGCTCCGCCCATCTCTCCGCACCCGCTGACAGGCGCTGCTCAGCCGCCTCTGGCGAGCTCTCCGTCGCCCGCCGACCCTCTGGAGGGCAGGGCCCGGGCTTCGCGCCCTCAGCCAGTCACACTCCACGGTCCTGGGGCCATCCGGTGTCCCCAGGGAGCAGCGCTCCGGGGCCGCTCTCCACCTCCCCTTGCCAGGGTTGATGGTGGTGGAAGCGCTTCTCCCCAGCTCTCTTTTTTCTTTTCTTTTTTGACACAGGAGGAAACAAATACTGCACTTGCACACCTCATGAAATGTTTCCCATTTGTACAGAGGCATCAAATCTCGACCTTTCCTTCCCACGCCCAAAAAAGTGATAAGATAGGGAAAGCTGAGGTAAGGAGTGTTAAATGACAAGCTTCTTGACCGTTGACCTTGCTTCCAAACTCTCAACCGCACATCTGTTCATGTGTTTGGCAGTTACTTAAGTTTTAAGCAGTTTGGGCCCGATGAGGAAAGGGTGCTTCTTGAAATAAAATCAGTATCACTGAGTCCTTCCACAAGTGATCTGGAGGGCTCAGAATAGCCTCTTGCATTCATTCATACACCATCCCTGTTTCTACCGTTAGAAGCTGGGCTGCTACTGCTGTTGTCAGTTGCATCATCCATGGTCCTCTGCCTACCTGTTAAAGTGTCTTCCTCCTTTTTTGACCCTGAATCACCTTATTCCTCCTACCTACCAGGGAACAAAATAAATAGTACAAATAAAGCACAGATTCTTAACACCACACCTCGCTCAGCACAAGTAAGTCGCTCTCCACGTGAAAAGTAGTAGCTAAAGAAAAAACACCATATAATGATATAATGGCAGCCTGTGTAATAATGCACACTGAATGGGGCTCAGGTTTAACCTGGCTTTTAGAACTGACCTTCAGATTTTTAATCTTCATGGTTAATATCTCTCAATTTGTTTTAATATAAGTTTGTTTTCTTTAAAACATTTACAGATATGTGTATTGTAATAACAAAGTGCACTTTATAGATGCACTAATCTTGCTTCACGCTCCCTTTGTCCTGTTACCCCTGCCCATCTAAGTTAAACCTAAACACATCTCACATACACATATAGCAGCAGTAGAATATGGGGGAAAAAAAAAAAAAAAAAAAAAAGCCTGTAACAGAACACAGTAAAGCTGTATGAAATACATAATTGTCAAAGCAAAGGGAGAAGTTTTGGCCGACCATTGAAAAACACATCTGTTCCCCCCAAGGAACAAGCTTTAATGCTTATGAAAAGTCCCAAACCTATCATAAGCTTAAATATGCTCAAAATATTTCATAAGCAATTTAACATGCAGAAGTAAATGCTTCACATTCTCTAGCAAGTCTTTGTCCAGTGGCTGTTGTCCAAATCTGTTGAGCTTTCTTAGAATAAATCCAGCATCGCTCACCACATTATAACATTTGTTAACAGTTGTGACAGAATGAATCTTCTTTGGAACCAGCATAAATCTTCACTACGTTTGCCAGCAATTATTAACTTCAATAAACTTTTGGTTGCATAGGAAATAAACAAGGGCAAAATCCAAGACTGGATCTTAATACGACTGATCAAAAGGCATCCAGTTCCTTAAGTAAGTGACAAAATTAATGGAGAATGACTAAGCTGAGAAATGTCATATGAGAAGCACCTTGGTTTTGTCTAAGATTTGTTCCTGTTTATAGTAATTTACTTAATTTCCATATTTTTACACCCTATGGTTAAGAAATGAACAGCAATTGTGCAAGCAAAAGACATAACGCTTGCAACAGACACCTGCTGTGGTGCTACTTAGGCTATGCCTGGTTTAGTATCACTGTATAAAATATCTGTGACAAAGGAGGCATTTGCCCTGCGATTTGTGGGCTCTCAAAAACCAGGGACCAGGAAATGGCATCTTCTGCAACCCCATCTGAAATTCTAGTCAGCTTCCTATTAAACATTCACTTTCTTTCTCACAAGCTACTGAAAACAGACCACTACTTCACCGGCCTCCAGTAACCCTCACACACAGCGTTTTCCTTGGCCATAAGGAATGTTTCAATTGCCAGCTGCTTTAACCAAAAAATTACCTGTTTAGTTGAAGTATGCCATTAGCAACACACCAAGACAGCTTTTCCCATAAATAATTTTATTTGTAGAGCATTTCAAAATTATGTAGTATTCTGCAAAGGTAAAGAGGACAGGATGCCAAGACTGAAAAGCACATGTTTAGAGCATTGTAATTCTTCCTTCTTCTGTTAACCTCATTAGCATTTGTACTGTAGTCTCAATGAAAAGTGTATGCCTACAGCATCTGGGGAAAAAAAAAAAAAAGTAATTTTTAAAGGGTCTTTAGTAAGATGCCTAACTTTGTCACAATTTTGCAACAACCAGTACAATAGATGCAAACCCAAGAAAGCTAGACACTGTACAGTGGACATGAGGCTAGCACAAAATTATGTGACCACTTAGACTAATGCATGCCCTTTGAAATTAAACTTCTTTGTTTTTGATTTTCAGTTACAATTAATAATGCACCTATTCAAGAGAAGGATTTGGCCTTAAGTCAGAAAGATGAGATAAACAGGATAACCATTAAAACACAGGAATATACGGTATCACTGCCTGTGTGAAGATCAACACTAGATTACACCCCATTCGGAGCAGTGTTTACGCATCTCAGCCAGACAGGAGTTCTGATGTTCCAGACTGGGCTCCAGCTGTGTCATCACGTGAAGCACAGGGGCTGCGTCTCGCCGATGAAGCAAACGAGTCACGTTTTCACAGATTAAAAAACCCACAGATTTTACTTGTTTACTGTGGGGAGAACTGGGGGCAACCTTATTTTTAGCATTTGTTAACACCTACAGTACGAGTTTCCTGAAGTGCTGTTAGTTGTCAAGATGTAGGTTCCCTCCTAGTTCACAGACAGAGAATTCTCTGTCCTTACAAAGAGAAAAGCCAAGCAGAATCCAAGCGGGAGAGTAGCCTAAAAGTCTAACTAGTGAAGCTGGAAGCAAGCAACAGGTCCGATCACCACTTTTTAGTTTATTTAGAGCAACAGTTTCAGACACTGCTTTCCTCTCTTAGGTTCACCTAAAGCATGGGTTATGACTCAGGTCTGCTTCTTTTACAAATCAAATTCTGTTTAGGTTTTTATTAGACCAAGTGTAGATGGGATTTGACAGCCTATGACTAGGACATAGTTACTACGTAACTGTTGTTACTAAAGGCAGGCAAGTGAAAGACAGTGATTGTCAGTAACTGTAAAAACCCTCTGCCCTTGCAAACCTCCAGTTGCACAAAGCTGGGTTTTTGATAGCAGACAATGTAGGATTCCTCCATCCTACCCTAGCACTGTCTCCCCTGTGGACATTGATCAGAGCTGGGTATCTGCACTGTGTTAGCAGAAGGGAAGAGGGAATTCCAGGGGACAAATTGTTTTAATATTTCTAAGTTATATAAAAGGAGCCCAGATGACCAGCTTAGCTGTACAAGTGAGAACTCTAGGCACCTAAAATTTGGTGAAGCTAATCCCACCCTTGGATATTAAAGTTGAAGATCTTAAGATAATTTTTATTCAGTCCCCAAAGATGGAATTTGTTGCTGAATGAGGAAGCATAAAGAATACACTGTCCTAGCATGATCATTCACCTCTTTTTGGCAGTGAAATCACTAACACTGTTGGCAACGCTCTCATGCAGCTTCCAAGTTAACATCTCTTTCAAATGAGCAGGAACTGCTTCAAGCCATTGTTTTAGGCTGTCTTCAGGCTTGGTTGGATACTATTATCAAGGTCAAGTATTTCATATTGCACCCATTATCATAGGATCTAAGCACCTCAAAGTTCCTTCCTTTGTTTACATAGATTTAATATCCTCCAGACCACCTCTGCAATCTCAATAACTCAATTTTATTTTCAACAAAAAGTTGGAACATCAGAGAAGGAAATACCTGATCAAATAAACCTGATTATTGTCTAGAAGCAGATTTTGATTGTCTTCTCAGCTGCTACTCAATTGACATTTCAGGTTGAAAAAAAAATCCCCAAATCAAAGAGCTACTACCTCTACAATACTACCTAAGTAACAAACTACCACAAACAGAAGTTACACTAATCTTGCTTGCTCGCTTTTTAAGAAATCTATTTCCTATTAAAATTAACTTTTGTTTATTACCGTTTCCTTTTTTGGTCACTTTGAAAGTGCTTCTGTATTAAAGGCTATAGCAAGGGTTGGCAGGTTATCTATTTCTAGATAAGGTTTACAACACTGTCAGCATTTTACTTACTAGAGAAGCAAAACTGTGTATCTTGAGTCAATTCAAATATTAAGGCCTATAAAAACTGCTAACAAGGTCTTGCATGTAGAAAGTCTATTTGCCTTTGCAACTGGTACATATTTGTGTCAAGACATACAAACATTGAAAAAAATCTGGCATTTTAAGAGTATAAGGATAGTAAATATATCAAGGAATATTTTCAAATTGTACATATTTGCGTTTAAATACTTAACTATATAGGGCATATTAAATAAATGATAAGTTGCTTCATGTAGCATATTACATTGCAACTGGCACAGAAAACCTTAATGTCATTCTACTTTTCTACTCAGAAGGGTTGCTCTCATATATGAAACAGTAGTAGAAAGACTTTTTTTTTTTAATTGTGTAAGGTCTACATGTATTTCCTAACTATTGTCTGAAATCCTGAATTTAGAGTTGGGCATCCCACAGCAAAAAAATCAAGCCTCTTGCAGGTCAGATCAGAACATAATCTACATACTCTCTCTGGTTCAATTTTTTCCAATTGATAGATTCATTTAACACACAATTCATCCCAAATCTGGAAATATAGGTAAAACAGATTTCCATTAAAAAACATATCAAATGCCTCATTTAGTTTGCAGTGACTGTATTTTGTGAAATAAACATGGCAATTCTCGAGTACCATCAAAGATCTCCTCTCTTCCTAAAGCAGAGCTAAGTTAATCCTTGAATTGGCAGGGATTCTTTTTATTTTTTTAAAAAAAGTTAAATAAATGCCATATCAATGCCCATCCTCTAAATTTATATTTACTTAGTGGCTAAGTAAAAATGCACCACTTGTTCAAAAGTAAGCACACATATACAAATATATACAAGATATATACACATATAAATGCAAAGTGCACTTTATACTCTGATAAAAATCCATCCCTACCAGATTAATGGGATAACTATTTATTTAGATATAAACTAAATACAGGGGGGAAAAAAAGATCTAGGTTATAGCATATATTCACACAAGTCAATATTGAACGGAAACCCTAAATTTAACTATTATTGCCTTCTGTATTGCTTAGGCCGTGGAAGACAAGTCACTGCTCTTGTCTGGCCTCACGCACAAGGACTCCCAGGTCAGCACACAGCCGATCGTTTGCAGCATTTACTTGAAAGCCAGATGTCTGTCATCCAGGCTCAGTTCACGGCTGCTGTTTGCTCTCTGCGGGTAACTCACAGGGTGCAAACAGACTACGATTCCTCTCTGAAAAATCTAGATTGCACTCCCCAAGATGGATAAAATTAATAGTCAATTTGCTTTATCATCATAATATCCTCTCAATTATTTACAGGAAAGACGAAGAAAAGATTCAGCTCTACAGAAGCATGTGTTCAGAGATGTGTCACAGCAGCTGCACAAACAGTTTTCAGGCAGATTTATTCAGTATATAGAATGTTTAATTGTGCTTGTGTCTTATGTTTTAGTTACAAAGACTTTAGAGAGAAAGGTGAACCTCCCTTCTCTCACTGGGGTGGAGTCAAGGTCAACTGATTTCAGAGTAAAAACTCCCCAAAACAGGAATTTTTAAAATTAAATGATACTCCACCTAAATTTTACTAGAAGGCTTCAACTCCTCTAAGCTCACAAATAGCATCTTCTAAACCTTTAAGAAGTTGCCAACTATTTGAATAATATAGTACACAGAGTACCACCCTTTAAGGGAAGGATCGTGTGCTCTAACTGGGCCAAATAAGCAGTAAGATTATATAAAGCCAAACCCCTTAATCCACATGAATAATTCCTAAACGCTTAGGATCTGATTTATAACCATATACAAAAAGCAGGGTGTGTATATATATGTA
>JAOEGS010009039.1:0-23313 GCA_025447755.1 Corythornis vintsioides | reverse complement strand
GCACAGTATTCAAAAGTTAAGAATACACAACCTGCAGGCAAAATAGAGTGGAGTTGCCCCTGACACGTTGGGTCTGTTTATATCTGCACCACTGTCCAGCAAACACTGCACTGTCTGGAAGAGAAGAAAATACCACCATTAGAAAAAGTTCAACAGGCAAGTTGAACAATTCTTTAGTGTCATGCATGCCTATATACACTGGAGGATTTAATTTCCTCAGCATCAAAATTCTTGAACACTATATGGAAAACCACAGCTGTCAGAGTTCATAAAGCTTTGACACTTCTTAGAGAAGCAAACCTCAAGTTAGTGACAGCCATAAACAGCTTCTCAAACAACTTCTGCTAGATTCCAATCACAAAGTAGGTAAATCTACAAGTAACAGCTTCCCAGAATTTGTTCTTCCAAAGCTGAATGCTGTCTAGGACAGCAGATTTGTTCTTTCTTTCTTTTTTAACAGTAAATAGTCCTGGAGACAGTCTGTACAACTCTATATGTTTGCAATACAATTCAAGTAAAGCATCCAGACCAGTACTCTGAGTAAATAGTTAGCCCTAACACAAGGCCAGGCCTAACAATTATCCACACTGATCACTAAGTGTCTGTGAAATCTTGTTTATTTCTAGTGTTAAATATCTGATTCATCTTTGTCATCATTTTTTATTCACAGTAAAATAAGACTGATTCAGAATTGCAGAAACTATTCTGTGCTTTTGAAATAAACACATTCTAAAAACTAAGGAAGAACAGTTTCAAATGTTTAACATTACATCAAAACCTGCAATCAAGAAGGCAGTAACAGTACTACAGAACAGCTGACAGTGCACAGCAAGCCACTTTAACTCCCAAAACACTGAGATCCATCACCTCCACAAAAATAAATGAGTTGTTCCCACAGAAGTATATGCAGTCAACAGCAAGACAAACATCAGTTCTTCTACCCAGTATCATGTGCACGACTAAGCTGGAGTTCAGAAAGAAACCACTCACAACCTTGAGGCTTTACCCAATTCTCCAAACCCAACGTGTTAATAACATTTAGAAACTTACTGTCTTGTGCCCATTTTGACAAGCTACATGAAGGGCTGTCTGACCCATTGCATCTTCCACATCTACATTGCTGACATGCTGAACAAGATCATGGAGCAATTCTGTCCGTCCATTAACAGCCAACCAATGAATCTAAGAACAAAATGATGACATGTGTGTTTAGCCATAAGCATTTCAGAGTAGTGAGGTTAAAACTGACATGTGTGTTTAGCCATAAGCATTTCAGAGTAGTGAGGTAAAACTGACAGTGTTATTGACAACATTTTCACAAAGAGCAGATCTGGACAATACTGTCACATGCTTTGGTACTTTGATCCCATCTTTTGATGCTTAAGGGCACTGGAGACACAATAGTTTCATCTGTTTACATGTAAAATGACAGAGGCTTAAGAAACAAGGATCTTCAAATTCTTCATGCATTTTAAGAACACCATGATAATCAACAGCACTTACTGCAGTCAAGCCTTCATTATTACAGATGTTGACATCTGCACTGTATTCCAGCAGCTTGCTCATACATTTCTTCTGGCTATAAACAAAAGAACACATTAAAACCCAGCCAGGGAAAATCATTTACAAAGACCAAGTATCTTCTTAGAGCTCCACTCACTCTAAATTCATTATCACACGAACAACAGCAGGTAGCTTTACTTTATAGGGAGTGTGGTACTGAGCATGTAAAGAAGAGAAGTGACCATCAGGAGTAGCAGACACTGCAGTGCAGGTCAGCACAGGGCTGCAAACACACATTTGTGCAGCTGAATGGGGGTTTTTTGTGGCAAGTATAGCAGTACTTCATCACCTCTCCAACAGCTCAGCAGGGACTACACTCTCAAGACAAGCAGCTAAAGTTCAGCTCATGAAAATCCCTGAAGCTCCTGATTGTCTGCACATTTCAGTGAACACAGTACACCCCTAAATCATTATTTAATGAGGACTCATTGTAGCACTATGTACATCTTTGGCGAGTAAAACAACTGCCTTAATGAAAATAGGGGTGTTTCCTACTTCATCTTTTGTGTTTTAACACTCCCTAATGCTCTAAGTGCTTTACCCTTAAGAGCTTTAAAAAGTGCTTGCTCACAGGTTTGGGGTTGGTTATTTGTTCCTCCCTACCTCTCCTAATATTGTGCAAGCAACTCTGTATTCCTTTCCTTGTAATAAAAATTTCCTGGGACACACTATCTGAGAAAAATCTAAAATCTCTGAACCCTTCCAAACCCTCCAGTGTTCCCTTCAAAATATTTTCTTTTTCTTAAGTAATGGGAATGCATCCCTTGATCAATCACTACTGTAAGAACCATTAAGCTCCTGCTTAACAGAAAATACTAAAATGACTGGCACTGAAACTGGCATTTCACATAGAAGTTCTTATTTATAAAAGATTATTTTTTGAATACTCAAGTATGGATTTTAAAGCACCACATTCCCTGTAAGTGTGCCATCTCTATTTTCATAAGCAAAAACCAAACTATTTTGTTCAAACTATGCAAAAATATACCAGAACGTGTCATCTCAAGTGCATTATGCACAAAACCTTTTTAAGAGCTTTAAAAACACTTTTTCTTACCCATTTCTTGCTGCTAAATGGAGAGGTGTGCATCCCGAAATGTCCTGATAGTTGGGATTTGCTCCTTTTCTTAATAACAGAACAAGGCATTCAACTGATCCACAGCTAAGAACAAAATAAGGGGGAAATTGTAACAAGGATATTTACAAACCTAATCTATATTAATGTAAAGACAAGAGCAATACTATGTAGATTACATTCAGTAGAAAAAAAAAAATATTTACACAAACCCATTTTTACACCCTCATAGTTCCATAAAGCAGAAGGAAAGACACCTAAATGCAGTGAGAACTGATGGATCAGAACTGGTACCAATGAAGAGACCCTAGCTTTCTGCATTATTTTAGTGACTTCAAAACCCAGCAGTGAACCTTTAAGATTTCTAGTTGTTTAAAATGTAAACCACTTACAATTTTTTGCTTACTATTTCCTCTCTCACCTTTCATTTATTCACAGGAATTAATTTTTCATTAAATAATTCCAATTTTTCTTGTTACACTTCAGTGTCTGAAGTGACACTAAAAAGTTGAAATATCAGAAGTTTTATAATTTGTACAAATATTTCTTTGACATTTGTTTTGAACCTATTAACTTCCTTTTACTTTTCATAATATAGCAGCTGTATAGTAAGTAGCAAAACCAGCATCTCACTGACCTCTTAGTGACTCAACAACTAGACAAGATAAAAAGAATCCAGAAAGTGTCACACAATTTCTTAGTGTTTATGATCAACAGGTACAGCTTTTCTAAGATGTATGCTAAAAATTTGTTTGCATTCTTTTCTTTAAGTACTTTCTTCAGTGAGTGTTCAATATGCAGCATACAATTCTGAGATGGAATGTTTGGGAAACAGGTATTTCTAAAACCATCTCCCTCCAAAGATGGAACTTACACCTTTATTGTGCCCAAATATATGAAGGAATAAGACTTTTTTTTTTTTGTTAAACAGTTTAAATATAAGACATTTCAAGATATTTAAAATGGGACCAAAATACAGAGAATTCATTCATTAGTTTCTAGTTTAATTTCCTGAAAGGCCATTTCAAAAAACTATCTGCTTCATTTCTATCAAGGTTATGTTAACCTGGCTGTTTCTTGGCAATATATCCCCTGTTGAGCAGCTACATAAATAATAATTAATCTAGGTCATGGATTTTTAATTTGCACTTAAGACATACACCCAGGATACCAAAATGTATTAGAAGTGAGTGGCCAGGTTACATTCCCTTCAGTTATGGTCACCTGAAGTACCCTGGAACTGCTGCTTCCCAAAGAAGACAGAGTGGTTTAGGTTCCAAGTGTCATCTAGCCCAACACCCTGCAGTGAACATGGACATCTTCACCTAGATCAGGCTGCTCAGAGCCCTGTCCAACCTGATCTTAAATGTTCCCAGGGATCAGGCACCTTTCTAGGCATCCTGTGTCAGTGTTTCACCACCCTCAGTATAAAAAAGTTCTTTACATCTAGTCTAAAGCTATAGCTGGATCTGAGTATAAAACCATCACCCCTGTCACAGCAGGCCCTGAAGGAAGACTGTCCCCAGCTTTCTTAAGGGCCTCCCTCAAGTATTTAAGGCCACACTAAGATCTCTGTGGAGCCTTCTCTTCTCCAGGTTGAACAACCCCAACTCTCCCATCCTTTTATCACAGGAGGAGAGGTGTCCCACCCCTCTGACCATTTTGGTGGCCCTCCTCTGGACACGTTCCAACAGGTCCCTACCCTGCTTGTGCTGAGGACTCCAGAGCTGGACATGGTACTGCAGGTGAGGTCTCAGCAGAGTGGGGTAGTGCTTCCCACTGGTTTAGAATACTTCCAACCAGTACCTGCAGACAAGGAAGAACTTTTTCTCAGTGAGGGTGCCAGAGCCTGGCAGGGGCTGCCCAGGGAGGTTGTGGAGTCTCCTGCTCTGGGGACATTCCAGACCCCCCTGGATCTGTTCCTGGGTGACTTGGTCTAGGTACCCCTGCTCTGGCAGGGGGGTTGGACTAGATGATCTTCTAGCTCCCTTCCAGCCCCTGACACTCTGTGAATCTGTGAAATCTACAAAAGCAAGAGCCACCCAGCTCTACAGGATACAAATACTGGCTGCTTTCTTCAGACTGGGCTTTCACAGAAAGGAAAAAAGCATCCACTAAGACTTTCTTCACTAGAACGTGGAAATCCATTTGACATCCTGTGTAAAACCTACCCTTGCAATGAGGCAGGCACACTGCTAAAAGAACAAATAACAGACAAAAAGGAAGTGAAAACAAAGCATTAACTGGTACTATGTAGTTTTCCAGCTTACATTGGTGAGTTAGATTTCTGGTAATACTTTCATTGTTAACTTCTGGACTGGACTCAAGTAAGTCTTACTTTGCTGCAATATGAAGCAAACTTCTCTTGACACGTCCAAATGCATAATTCACATCAAATTTTGAATTTGATAGCAGCTCTGAGACAGACCTTAAAACAAAAATACAGTTTACATTTTAAAAGAGCTCACATTATCCAAGTATATACTGCATAATAATATATTAATATATATACTGTATAATAATATATAATAAGTATATACAAATTTCTTGCTTGATCACTGTTTATTGTCCCTCCAACTAATTTCTCATTAAGAGACCCAGCAGCTATCAAGCATTTGCATATTAACAGTACTTTGACTTTTTCACTTCTTACTTGTACAGAAAAAATGGACTGTGACACTGGGCAATTGTTTCAAATGTAAACTAGTAAAAACTAGAGCAGATTGTCAAATCACTTCTTTATTCATATGACAACAAGCATAGTGCTAGGTTTGGTTTAAAAAAAATATAAATTCACATTTTCCTCCTTATCTCAACACAGATATTTTAACCAGATCCAGCAGCTTTCCCAAACATTGGCAAAATTCAGAAGGAAGAGTGGTGTGTGAAATCATCATGATGGAGGAGAAGAACATATGATATGTCAATAGTATCAGCAATTTATATAGGAGCTTCAAGCTCATATCAATTAGTAAAGATCAAATATTAATTGGGTAAGGAAATATTTTAAAATAGGTGAAACTGGCAACTTTAACCTCTGATATTGAGCTGATGACATAATTTAAAATCCTTGCACACAGTCTCAAGATGCTATTATGTAGGAGAATAAATGTTTATTCTGACTAATAAACAGTTTACAGTTTCAGTAAGAGGACACTCTGAGGACAAATGGGTGAAAGAAACAGCTGCTTATCTGAGGAACACCAGCAGTAGGAATCTCATTGTCAAACTCCATGTCTTTCAGAGACATTTAATGAGACTAAGAGCTGCTGTGTCATCAATAAATACACCCTCAGAGCAACAAACCAATGCTTTCATTCTTATCCTAGGACAAATTTCTCTGTGTGCACCAACAGAACAAGCCCCAGCCCTTGCAGTGGCATGAAGCAAACCAGGTTTCTTGGGTGAGAATGTGCTGAGGTGCACACAGCCAGGGACTAACTTCAGCTACAGAAGGTCTCAGAAATTTGGAAGCAGAACTGCTGAGTGCTCTAGCAGCTACAGCTCTACTGCACAGGCTGCTTTTTCAGCCCTTTGGAAAAAAAGAAGGAATGTAAAGTAGCTCTCACCTGTGCTGGTCAGCCATAACCATTGGCATGAGTGTATAGACAGCAGTTTCATTATCTGTGAAGAAATTAAATTACTCCATTATCATACTGAATTTCTTTATGCAAAATTAATCAATCTAGCAACATTAATTTACCTTTTTGAGTGCCTGTTGTTCAACAGATGATAGTCAAGAATATTTAAGAAATGTGCATTAACTAAAAAAAAAAAGTCATTTATTTTAGGAAGAAATTTATTGTGTTCCAAGATTAATTCCATAGTCCTGACACCTGTGAGTATGTAAAACTAATTTCTTTAAACTAAGTTACTCCCAAAACATTCATTTTTTGTCTCTAAACTTGAATGCCTGAATGCAATCAATTTAATTTTATTTTCTAATCAGTTTCACACTACATATTTGAAGGTAATGAAAAAGGCCACAACACAAAGATTCCAGTCAGTGGTGATAACAGACTGGCATTTAACTCTGCAGTCCCTGTCAGTACTACACCTACTAGCAGCCTGTATGGTTATTTCATGCCTGTTTGGTCACAGATTTTCTAGTATTTTTAAAGAATGAAAAAAAGTCTTTATTGTACAATACATAATAATATAAATATTTCTTGTTAATAGTTATTGTACATTAATGTGTGTAATAAAATTACATTTTTGAGCCTGAAGCAAACTACCCATTGTTGGAAGTACAATCTCCAGACTCTTCAGGTACATGCCAGTTTGTGACAGGAGGGGCCACACTTCCTAATTCCAAGAGTTGCAGGAATATGGAAGTTGCAGGATATGGAAGTATAGGACTGTGCTCATAAAACTTGTATTTTGAAGCATAGCTTCTCATGTCTTATGTAGCACACTTCTCTGTGTTTACTGCTCCCACTAGATAAGCACTGTGACATGTACCAAATAGCAAAGAATTCTTTAGAGTTATCAAGTGGAGTCAGAGAAAGCCTTATCATGCTGCAGCTGTTGCTCACTGCTGTTCTTCAACACCAGTGCTGCTACCCACTGTTTGAAGCAGCCTGGCTGCAGCTAACTAAAGAAAGAAGCAATGCTCATTACTGTTACCTTTAAACATTGAAAAAGTCATACTCAAATTCCAAACACATCAATTCTGTTATTTATAAAAACTTTTCAAAAATCACTCAATGTTGCTTACAGGGAACACGTGGTGGTGGAGACACAAACCTCTAGAAACACCAACTGATGTTTCAAAGCTGCAGAGAGTCCCTCTGACCACCAGCAAGCTCAAGAGTTTGGGCACTGTTCCTTCTGACAAGCAGCTATGCAAACAGCAGGTAACTCCATCCCCAAAATGCATGACTAGAATTTGACTGCTAAGTGTGTGCAGGCTCTAGAGGAAGGGACACGTGCAGAGTAACAGCCCTGGAAATAAAATTAAATAGATCATAGAATCATAATTTGGTTGGAAGAGAGAGATCATCAAGTCCAACCATTAACCCTACACTGCCAGGTTCCCCAAACCATGTCCCCCAGCAACACATCCACACAGTTTTTAAACACCTCCAGGGAAAAAATATACCAGCACACTCAACTGGAATGCTTACTACTGATTAAATAAACAAGCTAGACTGCACACACAGTGATCTAGAAGAAGACAACAGTGAAATATGAGTGCAGCTTGGCCAGGAAAGCTGTTGACACTACAGTTGCAAAGCTAAGCCTTTTACTCTTCTATCAACAGCATCTACACTGTGGAGCACATGTGGATTTTCCAGAGTTTTTCTATACAGAAGTAATTAAAAGGGTGTGTAAGGAGCTTTTGTGCCCATCTGGGGTAAATGTTATCCCTACTGATAAACACTGACTTAAAGGAAAAGTACATGACACCAGGGAGAGAAAAAACATCATGTGCCTCATGCATTATAGAACTTATTTATCATCTCATTTGGAAAAAAAAAAAAAAGGCACACAAACTGCAGATTCAGAGCCAAAAAGGGCTTCAAAACCTAGTTTTCAGGAGCTAAACCCTAGAAGTAAAATCCAGAAATTTGTGCCAAGCTGCTGAAGGACACTTCAGAGAAGTGATGAAGAAAACATTACTGTTTCCTATCAGCAAGGTAAGCTCAAGGGATTCACTGGCATTGGACTTAAGAGCTTGATTTTAAAAATAATCACTTCAAATGCATCCTCTAGAATACTGCCCTGACAAGATACACTTATTATTTCATTTCTTAAGAGATATGGGCTCGAATTTGGCAGAATTCACAATCCTGATGAACTGTCAGCACCATCCATATAATAGCCTCATGGCTAAAACACATTCTAAGTAAGTTAATTACCTGGATTAAGTGCCTTCTTCAGCATAAGTTTCCTAAGTGTCCTATGACTCTAAGGATTGAGAGGTAAACTCTACGCCCTTCAAATTAAAGCAATTTGAATAGAGAATATTGGGGAGAAAAAAAGAAAAGTAACTCAAGAGGCCAGACACAGCACACCAGAAGCCACCAAACCATGTAACACACCAGACCTGTTTTCTGAGCTGATCCTGTCAGTACATTTTTGGATCAAAACAGTCTTCTCAAGAAGAGTTTGGGCAGCCCTGCATGACAACAGGTAATGATCCAAGATACACCCAAAGTTAGACTGCCATTGAATAGAGGTTTGCTTAGAATGCAACTGCCCAAAGTCAATTTATCTGCTTATTTCAGCCTGGCTGCAATTTGCTTCACATAATTCTTAGGGATGGGGCTTCCATCTGCACTACCACAGACATTTGCACTACCATCACCACAGACATTTGCACTACCATCACCACAGACATCATTACTCATGAACTGTAAGATAGTAATGCCCAAGACAGGATAAAAACCCAGCTAAACTCAATTTCAAAATTAATTTGCCCACACTAGTGCTAATTTAAAGCACTGCCAACAGACATGGGTTGTGCTAAGCATCCTTCACATTACCATAGTCAAGTAGTAAAACCAGTGCTACTACATTATTTCTGCAAGTCTGAGCTTACATTGACAGCATCATGTCAGCTTTTAGTGCTGCCCTTCAAGGGTTTGCATGAAACAGGAAAATCAGTCTGAGACTTCTCTGTCTATTGTGGGGAATTTATGAGCAAGTGCCCTGGCAGACACTGAAACTGTTGGCAGGTGACAGTAAGAAAAGGGTGTAAGAGCTCATTGTAGGGGGAAGTCCATGTGCTGCAGCCAGAAGCCCATAGAGGGAATGTATAGAGCAAGAAGAACATTATTCCTTTGCCTCCACCACCAGAGATGAGATGGAGCAGCCAGGCAAACACTCACCTATAAAAATCAACTATGAAGAAAGTAACACAACCGAATAGAAACCAACGTATCTAGGTGATCCAAGCTATCCAGCATTAATTCAACATTAATTCAACAGGTGCCCCTGCTCTGGCAGGGGGGTTGGACTAGATGATCTTTCGAGGCCCCTTCCAACCCCTGACAGTCTGTGATGCTGTGAAGTGCAACAGCACATGGCTCACAACAGAAACTCCTGCGCATCCAAAAGCTTTTGCAGAGCTACTCCTCCCAAAAACTGCACCCGGCCTGGAACTCTAAACTGCTTGCCATAACAGCCTGAAGACCTGTTTCAAATCCACCCGAACAGCGGATGGCTAGCACCCACGTGAAGCCGTTCAGAGACAAAAAGATTCTAGTCTGTGGCCAGCGACAGTGACTTACACCTTTCCAAAAGCAAGTCAGCGCTGTCAATAAATAAAAGCACCCGTAACACTTCTCCCGCACTAGGGTGCGAGGACACGGGAGGCGAAGCACTGAGCGAAAGGTTTAAGAGCGGATTGAAAGAGGGTCCAGCCCCGAGATCGCCCGGGCACAGGGGCGGCAGCAGCGGGCAGGGTCAGGCCGGGACACGCCGGGACACACACGGGCACCCCGCACGCCGGGACACGGGCGAAGGAAGCGGCCGCGGAAGCCGTTGCTGCCGCCGGTATCACAACAAAACCAAAGCTCGGAGGTGAAGGGCGGGAGCCGCTTTCCACCCACCCCCGTAAGTCACCTCGCCGGGTAAGGCCATGCAATGGACTCCCGGCCCGGTCCGGCTCGGCTCGGCTCCGTTCACCCCGACAGACCGACAGCAGCTCTACCGGGACAGACCGACAGCAGAGCCACCGCCCCTCTCGTACCATCCGGCAGCTCCACGGTGCGGGCGCGGCGCAGGGAGCTCGTCAGCCGGTTGAGCTGCTCCATGGCTCTCTCCATCCTCGGGGCGCCCAGCTCGAAGCCACTGACGCTGCCACCTGGCCCCTGGTCCCTCAGCCCATGACGGCGGCGAAGGCAGCGGGAGCCTACCCAGGCCGCCACGGCTCCCCCGTCCTCTGCTCATGCTCAGAGGCGCGGCGGCTGCGCGCACGCGCGAGGGGCGGGACCGGGGCGGGGACGGGGACGGGGACGGGGACGGGGACGGGGACGAGGCCGGGGCGGGCGGGAGTCGAGCGCTGCCCAGTGGCCGCGCCTGGGGCGCCGCGCTGGGTCTGGGATGGGTTTGGTTATTGCCCAGTGTCACGGTTTAGGGTCAGGGCAACCCCCAGACCGATAACAGACGGCTCTCTTTTAACCCCCCTCCCGCCCCAAAGGGGAGAGAAAAGGAATAAGGGAGAGAGACCTAGTGATTAGAAAAAGGAACTAAAACAATTTAATTTAAAATGAAAATGAAGTATATACAAATATGTACGAAGCCAGTACCGAACCCAACCTCCCCCCCGATGGTAATTACGTCACCCTCACGGATGCTGTGGAGGAGCTGGACTCTGGCCCCGGGTCTCAGGAGCGAACACAAGAGCCAAAGCCAAAAGGAAAGACCAGAAGCGAAAAGGGACAAGAAGGGCTGAAAAAGGGCTAAAAGGGATGAACCTCCAGACCCCCGAGCTTATATACTGGATATGATGTGTATGGGATGGAATACCTCGTTGGTCAGTTTGAGGTCACCTGTCCTGTCCACTCCTCCTTGCAGGTGTGGTCTTTCACTTTTCTGCACCCCCCAGTGCAACACACAAACTCTAACAATGGCCTTGGTTTGCATTCCATCCCTGGTAGTAACTCTAAACATGAGGTGTTATCTCTGCTAGAAGCAGACACTGTCTGCAAAACATGCTGCTAACTCTAGAAAGTGCAGCCAGTTAGAAAACCTGAGCTGAAAAGGTAAAATCACTGAACAGAATTTTCTCGGTTTTCACCCAAACCAGACACCCAGTGTAGAGAAGGCGACTAGGAAATGAACAGGCAACAAGCTGTGACCGTGTTGCAGAGGCCAGGGTGCAGAGTGTGCTGCAGCAAAAATTAAACGGTCCGTGGAGTACTAGGTCCCCAGCATATTTTCAGTCTGATGGGTGTAGGTGCAGTCTGACCCACTTGCTGAGCTACAGGCTTGCTCAATCAGGTGTGAGAAACAGGTAAATAACCACACTGTGCACACCCTGTTCCATCAACTCTTCATTTAAGAGATGTTAGAGGTTGTATTCATCATCACCACAGTCAGACACAAGAAGCCAGACTGGCCCTGTGTGTTCTGACTGTTAAAGTTCAGATTCACTTCAGCAAATCCTGTTCAGAAAACTATAAGACTACTTGAAAAAAAAGTTAATATATCCTCAGAAAGGAAAATTATCATTAAAGAGAAATAGGCAAAAGAGTAACTCTTTTTGTGCTTTGTTTTGTTTTGGTTTTTTTTTTTTGTCCACCACACATACTAAGGGAGCATATAATGTTCATGTTTCATGAAAGAGTGAACTAAAAGTGTAAGACTATGATGTTTTAGTGAGATACTCCAGACAGGCAGGCATGTTCCAGTGTGCTTCCCCCTGCAATTCCATTAACAGTTCCCTAGAAGTTGCCTCAGAAGTGCAATTTGAGTCCTTCATGGAAGCTGCTCTGCCAGCAGAGGTTTTTCTTCTCAGCTGCATTGCAGTATTAGGAGTCAGCACATCTTTGGAGTGTGGCTTGGAGCCATTTCCATTTTTGTTTCCTTTGTAGAAACAAAACCCCTGAAAACTAACTAAATGCTCCTGGGTTCACCCCATTGACTGCTTTTCTGTGCTTAAGGACTTTGTATCTCTCTGAAGCCATATAATGATTTGTACCTCAGAAGGATATGGTGGGAAAAAGAAAACTGAAATAGCTTATGGAATTATCTATTTCTCAAACACGTTATAGGTTGGAGAACAGGATTTAGTGATAGCCATGCACTTTATTTTGTGTAATAGTAAAATTCATTAAAAATGTAAATAGATGAGCAAGCTTGCTGCATTCATGATAAAGTCTGCACACTTTGATTATAATTATGCTAAAGGGCAGAGTAGTAGCTTCTGAAGAGACAAGATAAAAACCAAGGTTTTTCAGTATGTTCCAAAACATAATACCACAGCAAAGTCCCACTAAGCTCTCAGATTATGATCCCTTTTACCCAAGTTTTTAACTAAGTCTTCACTAACTCATGAACACAAACAGGAGAAAAGCAGGGGAAGAAGAAATGTACCTTTCATGGTTGCTTCACATACTTCCATTCTGGGCACAAACCAAGCATCAAATATTGAAATTCAATTTATGCCTAAAGCAAACATTAGGTACTTTGCTACCATGGTGATAAACACAGTAAAAAAACCTTAATCACTCACAATTCTGCAAGTATAAAGTAGGGCTTGGTGCAATAGCTAAACACACAGTGTGGCATCAGACACCTGTCAGTTCAAACCAGAAAATGGTTATGGTTTATTGAGTTCTGCAGTTGTGCAAAACCTGAAACACATAAGCAATATATGAACAGAGAAGTTGTGTGTTACACACATTACTCTGGTCCTGCACAGAGTTTAAGATGAGGTGACTGACCAAGGGTTCCTGACACAAGAGCCATAAAACTGCTAGGGGAGTGGGTCACCTGCTTGACTAGTATATGTTTGCCAACACCAGGAGAATAAATACACTGCTTTGGAAAACTAAGCAAGTTGTATCACACCTTTTTATTTTAAATAACCAAGTTCCATGTTAAAGCTCAATAACCCCTTTTAAAATGGCAAACCAGTAAAAAGACACCTATTGTTTTTATAAAACTAAAGCTAACACCAGCTGTATCTTTTAGGTCCAACATATTTATATTACAATATATATAGTAAATTAGAAGGCATAAAGAGTTTTCAGTGCTGTTCCAGACTATCAAGCTGATTTTGATTTTTTGGGACTATCTCCACCATCTTCAGCTGATTTCTCTGCTGGCCTCTTTTTTAACCCTTTCATTTTCCTTGTCTGCAGTTTACCAAGATCTTGCTTTTGCATGTGGATTCGACCGTAAGTTGTACCCAACGCATCATGGGAGATGTTCTTTTTCTTTTTAGGCTGCAAGGAAAGAACAACATCAGTATTTCTGAGGAGAGAGTGCTAGGAGCTCCTGTGAGAATAAACTGCCTAAAAACAAGGCTGAATACATTGTTTGAAGCTTAGAAATTAAAATTTGCTCTTATGTTCTATGTCTTTACAGAGGAGAGTTTGTAAGCCAGATGATCACCACAAAAATGCTGTGGCACCAGAAATATCAGTTGGCCTATAAAAAAAAAGGTAAGATTTGGTCAAATTATAGAGCAATTGATACTTCAGCTTTTGCCCTTCTTCACAGACAGATGTGGATGTAATATGTAATATATTTTCCAAGGTATGTACCTTCAGGGCTTTTGGTTGTTTTAATGACAGCTTATAAAGGTCATCTGAAGCTAAATGTGTCCTCCTCATAACCAGATCTAATGAAGGTCCCATCTCTTCCAGTTCAATTCTTGGTATGTTACAGCCAGATTTCTTCAGAAGCACCCTAGAAGGGAAAAAACAACCAAAAATCTCTGTGATAAAAGATTATCTGTCTTCTTAAAGGGCAAGTTCAATCCTGTCACTCAGAATACTATTTAAACCAACTGCTACTGGTAACTCCATTACTGAGAAAGATCTGTCAATAACAATTTATAACATTAAATCAGTCCCATCTTAATTTTAAAATGATAAAAATACAACATGGCTAATAGAACTTTATTTTTTTTTCTTTCTCTAAATGAGAACAGTACTATCTGTATTACTGTTACAACTCACCCCCAGTACTCTGAAAGTCATATAACACCTCAGGTTCAAAACAGTACCCCGGGTATTAATAGACATTAAAAATATTTACAATTGTCTACAGCAAAATAACCTAAGCACTAACCAAGAAAGTTTTTTTGTTTGCTTTGACTGACAAGCTATCTTGTTTTAAGAGAAAAAAAAATGCTATGAATGCTCATGGCCTCCTAAGTCAAGGCCATTAACTGTAAGGGAGAACATCAGTGTAGCAAGAGGGGTTGTCTTGTCCTGCCTATTGCTGTTTCCAACAATGGGCTGAATTTAGGGGGAAGTTAACAAGCAAACAGATACCACAATACTCACTTATAGCTTCTCATGTAAATTTTCCCATCTGCAGCTGTGAAATGCAGAACATGCTCTAAGCCAGCCAGACGAATGCTGCTCACACTGGGGCCTCTGAAGAAATCTGAAAGAACAGAGACTATACAGCACTCTTCTGGACTGAGAAACCAAACCCACAGGTGACTGTAACAATCTGTTCATAATGGACCCACATACAGCACTGATGTAAGCTCTTTACCTATATCTATCTATCTATCTATCTATCTATCTATCTATCTATCTATATATATATATATATATATATTTTTACTACAGCTAACTAAGCAAAGCAATACACAGGATGGCTCTGGAAAAGTTGAATCTGTATGTTTAATGAGAATCTCATGAAGTAGCCACTGCTTCAAACTGCAGCCCTGTCAGAACATGGGAGAGAAACTGACATTGTATGTGTTGGCTCCTGCACTGGGAAAACCAAACGTGTGGAGAAATCCTGACAGGAATGCAGTCACTTCCCAGAGATAACCTGGTAGCAATATGCTCACTATCTAAAAGAAGTCCATGGAGAAGAGCAAATATGTTTCCAGAGTAGGAACTTAGCTTTATTTAGCTTTATTGAGCAAATTGGGATAATCACATTATCCTTTCTTCGAAACAATCAACTCAGAAAAAATAAATGTATCAGATTTTGTGGTTAAACCAGTTCACATCCAGTTAAACACAGATCAATACAGAGAAGCCAATACAGAAGAAGTTCTGGTATCTGTTTCAAGACTTCATTCAAAAAAACTGATACTTAAAATGGTTTATCAGAGCCAGATTTGGAAGAACACAAAGGATCAAACCCAGTCTGAAACAAAAACTGTATTTTGTCTACTCTTACTGACATTTTCTCTCTCTGACTTGGGGAAGAAGTTTAGATATGCCATTTTTTTCACACCTCCCCCAAAACAAAGTACTTTTGTCCTTTTAGGTAAAGCAGTATTCATCACTACAATTGTTTTGTATCTATAAAAATAAGACAAAATGCTTATTTTGCAAAGAGTACACCAAAATATGTGTTGAATACAAAATGAGCTGTCTCTAGCATGGTTTTTATATCAGGCTATAAAAAACACACTGTTCCATTAGAGAGCTTGCAATAAGCACAGCAATTTGTCCAAGGTGGAAAAAGAATGTGACCCTGACTGAGGAAACAAAGTATGCTAATATAAATGACAGGGCATTGCTGCAACACAGGAGAATTGATAACATATGCAAAACACATCAGTCTTTTCCATTCTGTCCCATTTTCAGATCCCTCAGCTAGTTTTCCTTTTTTCCTCCACTACCTTTTTTAAGAGTATCAGCACTGGAGTGACATCCAAAAACAAAATCCTTCTGGCAGGTATCAGCTGGAGTCTAGCCAGGAAATTTCCTTGGTCAATTAAATTCTCTCCTCCTTTTGTGGGCTGAGCTTGTAGTTAGAGGAAAAACTGCAAATATAATATTTGGTTCACTTCAGGAATATATTTTCCTTTCAACTAGTTCTCTGTGGGTACACAAGCTTACATTTACCGTTTGATTGGAGACATATCCCTTTCCTATTTCCCTGTGGCATCACACATCTTTTTACCCAGAGGATAAACAAATCCAACAAATGCAGGTGGTCAGGAATTTCTGTTTCCTGGCAATGCTGAACAGCTGCAGAAACCTTACACTTCAGTATACCCAGAAAGCTGAAGGTTTTTTTAATGTACTCTTAATTTACAGCTCTTGCTTGGGCTGGACTAGAGACTTGCTTTCTCCCATCTTTCCATTCCTGGTTCTTTCACATCCTTGTCCTCAACACATCTTCAGAACTTCTGATTTACTTTTTTTCTTCAGAGAGCTTTACAGGACCTTTCCACTTCCAGACTAAATCCCTACATTATTTTTGAACATGAGACTGAACACTTAATTTGTATCCAAAGGCTGGTAATGCTGTAGCCTATGATGTAGCTATGGTTAGCATTAGCCAAGTTCAAACTCTATCCCTGCCATTTCCCAGCCATCCCCTTTCTTGGCCAGAAGGAACCCACAAATCTTCAGAGAGACAGACAAAATGTCTGTGTGAAGAACAAGCTGATGGTCAGTCTGAAATTGTAGAGGTCTCCTGGAAACCAATTTATACCAATGAAGTGTATAAGCAAGTCACATAATGACTTTCTGATGACATGTCACAAATGACAAGTCATTTTTAGGATGAACTGGGTGCACAGTAACAGAACCAGCCAGCAGGTAGTGTTGGAAGAGATCAAGCATTTTATAAACACAACCATAAAAAGTTATTAGAATTTCATGAACTGCATTCCAAGGACTTGCACCATAAATTAATTCCTACACAACCACATCCGTAGGAAATAAGAACCAAGAGAAAGAAAGGGATGTCCTTGTCTTCCAGATCTCTAAAGAAAACTCCAGTTGCTTTTTAATTCACCTAAATAACTTCCACTTCATCATTTAAGCAAACCACAGGGTTTAGCTACCATCAGTAATTCACCCTTGCCTTTAATTTTACTGCTGTGAGATTATATTAGAAATGTGTGTGCATAAACCACTTTGATACCACAAAAGCATCACATTGCTTTGGCAACAAGAAGCTATGAACTATCTCATATTCCCTCTGGGGTCCCAACAATATCTGCTGTTGCTGTTATGAATATATTTTTCTATCTTTCTTAGTAACAGAAAATAAAAGGTAAAATATATTTTTAGGAAACCTATTAAAAAGAAAAACACACTACCCTACTTACTAGATCTAGTTCTACCCAAACAAGTCTCCTTTTCCAAGGGTCCAAGAGATACAATACTATGCCTTAAAGTCCCAAAATGCTACCTAAAAAAAAAGTACAATCATTATTTGTGGCTCCCTAGGGAAAAAATAAAACACAATGAGCTTTATCTTCCAGAGTCTCCAATCTTGAAATAGTAGAAAACCTTATTTTTATGTTTACTAAGCTCCAAGCCTGCCTTAAAACTATGAAACAACTCTATCTACAGCTGATTTTTACCACACATGTTCTTTCCAAGTACTCTACCCAAAGGCACTTTGGTTAGAATTAGTCAAGTTTCCAACAGAAAATGCTTTCATTACAAAAACAAAAGCTTGATTATACTGATTTGACTCTTATGTATGTAAAAATACCCCACTTTCTGAACTTAATCCACTGAGTTCAAATTGGATACTTCAAAAATATTATTTGGTTGGAAAAGTGATGATCCAGTACAATTACAAGATAAAGACCTGGCTTTTTCCCACTCTTAATAAAAGCAATTATTACAAAAATTAAAAGTAATTAATTTTAGTTAACACAGTTTCAACTTCAGCCTTTTGATTACTTAACTTTAATTTCACACATCAAGAAACAAGTGTCTGTTCTTGGTTTGGGTTTGGTTTTTTTTCTGTGCTGAACATAAGCAAATATTTTGTGACAAACCAGCATGTCCCAGCAGATTGTATTACCACAGATTTATGCAATTCTACTGCCCAAATAATCAAAATACTGACCAATAAGAAGGCTCTTCAGTCTTCTGTATTCCTCATTTACATCAAACACATCACCAGCAAATATTAACATTGGTTTTGTTCCTTCAGGACATTTACTGTTCTGCAAAATAACAGTTTATAAACAGAACAAAAAAAAACAAACAATCATACTGTGCAAGGGAACATATTATTGACTTAATATGTGGTTAGCTATTTCAACACTGAATGAAAAATAGTTGTGACCTGTGACTGAGATGGATAGAATAAACACTTTTTATTTTCATTGAGCAGTACTGTATGTGTATACAAGAACTTTGTTTTTAAAAGGGTAATTTTTAAAAGGGTAATGTATTATTCCTTCTGCTGGATTGAAAACAAGATTCTTGTTTTGTGCAAGATAATGCCTTCTGATAACCATGAGTGAATTTGGCTGCAACTATTAACAAGAACATTAAAATTCAAGGCAACCAAGTCTACTTGTGAGACTGCAGAATACTGATGAAAATGGCTAAAAGAACAGTTTTGTCAATCACCTAATTTAAATTCTGGCAAACAAATAAATTTACTTACCTATAACTTCCCTGCTATGAAGTGTTATTGAGATCTGACTTGAAGAGAATCCTCCTTCCTTCTAAACTGTAATTCTTCTTCTAGACTATTCTGCTAATTTATACTCTGTGATAAGTACCCTTACAAAATCCCTGCTTTTTCAGTGTATGAAGTGTTTGATAAAAAACTACACACATATGTTCTAGTCTTGCCAAAATAAGCCTAAAATGACCATAAAAGGTGATTTTTTTTCTTGTTTAAATAATCAAGATATTATCTCCCTGTCTGAATTTAGTACCCTGAAAACTGGCATTTATGTGCTCCTGAAAACTAAAGAAATTCCTGAATAATCTCAGTCAGCAGACTGAGCCTTTGGTTAGAATTTAAGAAGATGGATATCAATTTTAAAAGCCTATGCCAGTTTATTTAGGAACCTACCATAAGCAGAACCAGACTAAGGAATTTTGTAAATATAACTCTTAAATTAAAAAGGGAAGTATTAGGAACAAACCAAGTCTAAAGAAAGAGTCTGCAAAGAAAGTTGCAAGCTTGCTCTAACAACCAAAGTAAAATAAAAAGCAGAAAATAAAAATAACTGGGGCTACATAAATTGGCAATCCACATATACTGCATAAAATGCTTTTTTAAAGCTGTTTTTTAAAACTGTATTTCAAAGCACAGAAAAAGCCAATGTACCAAAAAAATCCACCAGTAGATGTCACTGAAATACTGAATTAGCAATTCCTTACCTTTACATCTTTTAGGGATACAAACTTCTCAATGCCTAGTTCAATCATATCCAGGACATGATAGTCAAACATGCGACCTGAGAATGGTGGGGAAAAATAAACAAACATCAAGCTATTTAAATATTCCTTGAAAACTAGACCTTGCAGCCAAATGAAAGCTCAAGTGAGACATATTACCTATCACCAGGTTGTTAGGTCGCTTCTTGTTATGAGAGCCAAAGAGAAACAAAGAGCAGTCTGATTTCTTGGAAAAAAACTCCTACAATTGAGGAAAAGAACAAAACTCTTGAGTTCCTGTTTACAGTGTGAAACACTTGGAGGTGTAGCTCACTAACACAGAGTTTAGGAGGTGCTTCATGAGAAGATCAATTAAACTTATCAGAAGTTTTGAGAATGTACAGGTCCACAAGCTCAGCAACTCCTGCAGCACACACTACTGGCACTTTCTCTCCTCCTCTCCCTTTTTATTTACAGAGAATTCCTTAGATATGCTTCCCCTTTATTTTTCAGGCAGGAAAGTACATTTGTGCTCAGTGTGTATACATGATTTTTTTTTCCCTTCACATACAGATGTACTTAATACCCCAGAACTCCCAACTTCTGGGGGAATTTTCAGTGAGTTATTTCAACAACTGCCTTTCACATTGGAAAGCTGAACTTATTTCCCTTAACTTATGTTAAGACAGCAGTGGCACAGAGCACACATAACAAAAATCAGGATCACTGGGAACTACACACCTTCTGTTGGGGTGTTAGGCTTTTTTGTAAGGCTACACCTGAACATCATTATCTCCTTATCTTGACCTTAAAATACTGAATCAACACCAAACCCAGACAGGGGTATATCAGCAAATGTATTTCCAAACATACAAACCTTTCAAGCCTCTGAAGAGCCACTTTTACAACTTCTTTGCAAGTCAAAACCACACATTTAACTGGAATTGCACATTTTGCATGTATTTGCATGTATTCCTCACAACATGAGAATTCTGTCTTGCAGAGGAAAAAATATCCCTACTGATGTCATAAATTTAGACATAGCCCTGCCTTCAACTTATCAAACTCCCTATAAATTTTGGTTTTAATCTAGCTCTTCAAGGAATAGCAGTGAATTATCCTCCAGTAAAGCTCTTCCATGTCTTCAAGGCTGTACAATGTCACAAGAGAAGCCACAGTTGATGCTTACCAATGATGTTTGATCCTCAAAAGGCCTTGTAATATTTTTCCTGAGAGGAGAAAAAAAAAATATGGAAAAAAACCTCAAAGAACAGGCCAAGATAAGTACTTCTAATTAGTTCTCTTACAATATTTAAATTATGCATTCTACTGGAAACTCCAGCAGAAGTTTAGTTTCAGTTCAAACCATAAGACACTTTATAGTGCCAGGAGTTCTGTTCTGCCTCCATTGCCATTTTAAATACTTTTCTCCATGTTTCCCACCTCCTAGGGCCTCACTTCAGACCACCATCAGTGACACTTGATAAACAACTGCCTTTGCCTGTAAGAATTTGAATGCAAGACCCCCAGCCCACCCACCTGACAGAGAGCATCACTCATCAGCTGTCAGCACAGATCAGGCAGAGAAGCCAACTCTTCCAGTTTGCTGAATCCTGCTGCTTAACACCTGGCACAGAACTGGGTTCAGCACCAGCACTGCTATCTTGTTTCTACTCTACTAGGAATTTATGAGTCCCTGTCACCTCCTGCAACCCTTTCCATTCTCCATGCCCCCACACAACCCAGTATCTCTGGTCATGCTTTGAAATCACCATAAGCTGTCTTGCCAGAACACTCAAAGATGTCAGTGAGACCACTTACTTTTTATACAGTATAGCAAAAGGCTTCTTCACAGCATACTGCAAAACACAAACATGTTAATTCCAATACATTGCACAGTACTGCTTCTACAACCCTACAACTTAAGGGGATCACATGAAATACAGGAACTGTTCATGAAAATCACTCTACAAGGCAGTGCTTCAGAAGGCCTGCTCACAATAATACCCTCCAAGTTGGTAGCAATCATGTTTCACAACTAATTGCAGAAGGACTTCTTTCTAGAAGTTATAATTAACTTTCCCTGTTTCCAAGGTCATTAGGAACACCAAGAGAATGAACAACAACCTGGCATAAGATGTCAAGAAAGGACAAAGCATGTAGAGAGAAGGGCAGGAACAGTTGCAATATTTTGAGGTATGGAGGATGGGGATGGGATTGGTAAATTTAAGTTCTGGGAGAAGCTGAAAGCTCTGTATCTGACACACACAAGCAGTTTTCAGGATTCAGGTATCTGACTTCAGCTGTGTGATTCAATGCCAATTCTGCTCCTCATTTCCTTGGTTTCAAATGGACTTGCAACACTTCAACTTATGAACAACCAGGGAAAAATAATAATGAAGAAAATAGGCTAAACATTTCTGGACAAGAAGAAACAGAAAGAAAATAATCTCCCTCAAGTGGTAGGCAGTGACACCTCTGGAATATCAGTCAAGATGAATTCTGAGAAACAGAAAGAGTATGATCTTGCAGCCAACATGCAAGCTCTAAGAAAAGAAATGAGGCTACTCTTGGTGTAGCACAAAAGGTTAAACAATTAAAGGTTACCCACATGTGTCCCAACAACTTACAATGTCTTTAAGCACTTCAGTCACTGTCAAGTTTGCATTTCCTCCTTTTATGAGCATAGCATTTTTTGTGTTTTCTTTAAGTTTGGGTTCTCTCTTCTCAAGAAACCTTTTTGCTCTCTTAGTTTTAGGCTTTCTGGAACGATAAATTAGCAGTTAAAAAAAAAATCAGTAACAGCAGCCAGAACTGCAGAAAACAAACAAACAAAAACAGTAAAAGAAGAATTTAAATGAACTGTATTCAAGTGACATGGTTCAAACTAATACAAATCTGAAGAATTACAATCAATGCCAAGATGGTACTGTGCACTCCAGGGTGACAGCCTGAGCAGAGGCACGACACTCCCACAAAATACTCATTTCAATGGCTTAAGAACCACATTTCTCTACTAGATGAATGTAAGGGTTTCAGCGTCTTCTCTATGAAGTGTATGTTTATTTGGAAAAGCATAGTAAACAAAACTCGGACACTTCCAACTACAGACGAAGAGTTCTTTCGAGGGCACAGAAACACGTGAATTCGAGACCACTTGGTCACCGCGGTGCCTTTGTTATCAACGGGCCACCGACACAGCTACAGCAGCGCTGGATCCTCCTGCTCCTCCTCCCCTCGCGTTTGACACAAACCTTTTCTCCCTGCTGGTGTCCCGTCCCCCTCCCCAGCCCGCCTCGGCCCCACAGCCACTCCCGGTTCCCCGCGGGGCCAACTCATGCTTCTCAAGAGCTCGGGATATCCCCTCACGACGCCCCGCCCGCTGCCGGTCGTGACGCCGATACCGCCGCGGACTCGTAGCCTCCACACGCCAGGAGGGGACGACCGACCCCCCCCTCTAAACCCAGCACCGTCCGGCCACACTCACACCACCCGATCCAGCGCGTCCATCGCTGCCCAGCAGTCCTCAGGGGCGCCATCCGCTGCGTCACATCCGCCCCGGCCGCGGGGCGGCACCGAAGGCGGGCGAGGGGAAGCGGCCAGGCTCGGGCAGCGAGCATGCGCGGAGCCCGCCCAGCCCCGCCCAGGGGACATTTGGCGCTAGCAGTGGCCGCTTCTCCGCACCGCTGCGAGTAGTCCCGCCCAGGCTCGTCTGCAGAACCTGGTCCCTCTTCTGCACGCAGTGTGGCCAGGAAGGCCAATGATTAGGGGAGTGGAGCATCTCCCTGCTGAGGAGAGGCTGAGAGAGCTGGGGCTCTTTAGCCTGGAGGAGACTGAGGGGGGAACCTCCTCGATGTCTATCAATATGTTAAGGGTGAGTGTAGAGAGGATGGAGCCAGACTCTGCTCAGTGCCATCCAGTGACAGGACA
>JAOEGS010009038.1:0-11959 GCA_025447755.1 Corythornis vintsioides | reverse complement strand
GTTCACCTGAGCCCACCTCTCCAGCCTGTCCAGATCCTTTTGGATGGATCCCATCCCTCTGGCACATGAACTGCACCACCCAGCTTGGTCTTGTCAGCAAACTTGCTGAGTGGATTTATCTGCAGTTGATTTATCTTAAGTGGATTTATCTGCAGAAGCAAAGCCTTTGATGCAGTATGTAAGCTGGTTTTTATGGCAGTCATATTTTTCCATGGAAGGCACAAAAACCTAAATTACTTTGTGTCATTCAGCTGATTCCACAAGGCTTCCATTGCAGGTTTGTGCACGTATGGATCATTTCACTTGTATAAGTTATGCAGTTGAAAAAGTTAATTTCATTCAGAATTAAAAGCTAATGAATGGCTAGAAGTTTGTGTATAAAAATACATCATTATTATTATTTAGAACAGAAGCTGTTAACAGATTATACATATATAATATATGTTTAAAAAAATAAATGTTACTTCTACTCAAATATGGAAGCTTACATTTTACAATTACAAATGGCTTTAGGGTGCCCTAAAGCCTCAGCAAGAGGCTTCTTCACCTCATCCTATCCATGGAGCACGAGATGAATTCTCACCTCTGTTTTCTAACTTGCCTCAAAAGAAACATAACCCCTGGCAAAGTAAAGAACTCCAGCTCTAGATCACTTGCAAGAAAATCAAAAGTAAATCCATGCCGTGGACATGCTGCTGGCTCATGCACTAATAACTGAAGATTAGTTGTCATTCAGATCAGACTAATGAGATATGGGAGTACATTTGTGGGTTATATTTTAATTTGTAATGATCAGCTCTATGATTTTTTTTTTAGATTCAAGAATAGACTGATGTAGTTGGGGAGTTTTTAACAGTTGAAATGCAGTTTAAAAGAAAGCAGCCAATAACACTAAACATAATAAGCCTAATACAGCTGTCAAAACTGAAATACTCAGATCACCAATGAATGCATTTAGTGGAGAAACCACAATGTATTTTAATTCCCTCTTAGGAGCATGGAATGATAGAATGGTAGGGGTTGGAAGGGACCTCTGAAGATTACTTAAGTAGAGTCCAACTCCCCTGCCAGGAGAACAAAAATGAGCTGCTTAATTTAAGTACAAGGCTACAGGAATGATAACATGTGAAATGTGTGTGTTTTAGCTTGTTAATTAAAGAATAATTGGAGTCTTAAAAAAAAATCAATAGAAATCCAAGCACTTGTGCTATGCTGTAGTCTTACAATTTCTAGGGCTGTTTACTGAACTCTTCACATACTTTTCCTTTAATCTGTCTGTAATTACCATGTGATATAATTAGATGAATATATTTTCATTTATTGCAGCTACCCATTAGAGGAAAAATTGGAACTTCTGCTTTAGATTTGTCCTATATGAATGACTGCTGAATTCTGTACTCTCATTAAAGTGGCCTCAGCACAGGTGAAGAGCAGTCAATTTAATGATGCATGGGTGGAAACTTTCATTCTCTTTATAGATAGTTTCTCTAGTGCTTAACTGTTGGGTTTTTTTTTTTCCTCTTTTTTTCTTCTTAGCTGATGAGTTCCAGTGGAAGGGGCCCTTCTACTTCATCCAAGGAGCAGATCCTCAGTTTGGCCTGATGAAATCTTGGGCAGTTGGAGACACTCAAAATGGAGATGATGAATGGGGAGAAGAAATCCAATTAGCAGAGCAAGCAGTGCATGCTATTAACAAACTAAACCCTAAACCCAAGTTCTTTGTGTTGTGTGGAGACCTAATCCATGGAATGCCAGGTAATTAGAAATGTGGAATGGGCATCATAGCTCCATTTGCTGTGTTTCAGATTGGCAGCAGTGCTAGTTTAATTTCCTTCACAATATCCATTCATAAGCTGTGGTATGCTGCTGGTTTGGTGTTCTGGGAAAAAATGTGTGCTTTGTAGATGATTCTTAAGACATTCTGAGTTCTTCATCTGACTTCTGTGGCAATCATTTTATGGGTGTACTTTTGTTAGTGGCCTTCTTTTCAGTGGTCCTGAGGAATTTTCTTTGAAATAAAAACCCTAAGAATGCACCTAAAAATTCTTTCTTCCAAAGAACTTCAAGAAGACAATTAGGGACTCTAGGCATGGTGGAAAAACAATGCCAAGAAGAGAATAAAAATTAGATATGGCTTTTTGAGTACCTAAGGTGTGTGAAGTTTAGAGAATTCTCTGGCTTTCTCATGCTTATTATATTGAGCTGGTTCTGTATCTCCATTCTGAAGATGCTAAAATTCAGCAAATTGAAGATAGAGTGTTCTGCCATGTCAAGGTAGGAGTCAGTGTGGCTCTGTGTACAGGCAGAGGAACAACAGACCATCTGGAAAGGTGGGTTACAAAGTCTGGCAGTTACAACTTTAGAAGAGACTGGTAAGATTTTCTATCTATCTTGAAAGTGAAGGAGCAAGTGGTATTACTAATGGATAAGTAGTCTGAAAAGCAGCTGTAAGAACAGTGTCTTAGGTTTCTTAGCCTTGGTAAGCAGCAGAGCTATAAAGAGCCTCAGCTCTGTGGCTGACAGCACAACAATGCACCAAATTAGCTTGCAAATACAGAGTTGTGCCTGCTTTGCTACACACTGCTCTGGGACCTGAGGTGGTGCTGCACAGCATGTCTGCACAGCAAGGTTTTGACCTGGCACTGATTCCTTCAGTGTCTCACCAAGTGGCTTTGAAAACCTTAGCTGTCAGATTGACAAGTCAGATTGATTGACATTATTTACTGGCTCCAGGCTTTCTTTTGACTAGAGTGGGAAAGTGTAAAAGCCAACAGGTTGCAGCTTGATTGAATCTACTGTGTAACACCTCAGCAGCTTGATAATAATATGAAGTCTGCCATTATGCAGCTGGTTTATTGCTTTACATTTTGGAAGCACTGGTTTAACCCAGAACCATAAAATATTGTCTTCCTGTGCATCATCTGATCTTCCTATAGCACAGGCTTAATAAGTATTTCAATTAGGACTTTTAATGTAAGGCTTCCAAATATATTATCTTCAGCAATCTTTATAAGAGAAAGTTCAGGGCAAGTAGCAGGTGTTCTACAGCCTATTGAAAAAGATCTTCTGGCAGTTTAAATAAGCCAGGAAGCTTAAATTAATTTTGCTTCACCTGGATATTTCTCAAAGGGTCATAAAACAATATGGAGTTCCAAGTATTTTTTTGTCCATAATGATTTCAAATAACATTCTTCTCAAGGCTTTGCAGTATTCTGCAAAGACTGGCAAGCCAATGGCATCAAGAAGCCAAGATTTTGGCCTTCTAAGAACTTATTTGCTGCATATTTTTTTTATCAGAATAGAAATCCTTTGCTATTAGAAATGAAAACTGTCCACGTTCTTTGCATTGAAAGTTTCTGGAACACTGTAGTCAACATTCTCAAGTTTTCTGTCACATTTCCATGCTAAGCCTAGGGATTGATTTCATGCTCACAGAGGAATGAATTCTTAGACTGCTTCTCTTATCCAGGTATGTGTTTGAAATGTCAGTGTATTTCTGCACGAGTTGTGGCTCTGATAAAAACCAGGAGCCATTCTCTTTCTTCCACTCTCATGTGGCACAAGCCTTTTTCACTAATTCCAGTACTAATGCTATGCCTGGGATTTCATCCTTCTTTATATAATCTGTTTGAACAGTTCTAATTGAAAGTGAAGAGCCAATGAGATAAAAAGCTGTCAGCAATTAATTGAACTCTTAAAAAAACCCTCTTAGAAATTACATTCTAAAACCTGAAGAGTAAGACTGAAATTTGCCAGCACTTTTGTTATTTACAAGAAAAATTTGAAATCTTAAGCTGTCTTTTGGAAATAGAGTATTAATGAAGAAGAGACTCTATTTTTTATAGCAAATAGCTTTTTAAATAATTTGAAGATAAAGTGTTTTCGGAATTAAGACCAGCAGTAATATTCTTTTTCCTGGAACAAGTCACTGTTCTAGCCAAGGATGTTTAGACCTATGTAATGGATGTCTGTAGTAGAATGGTAGTGCAGCAATTTCATCCTTCTCCATGGAGGATTCTCTCCAAGAATAATGGCTCTGTCAGTTCCATTCTCATGTTAGTTCAATACAATGAAACATGCATTTTTTCAGTAGGCAAAAATCAGAAATGACATAGGACAAGGTAGTGATTTAATGGTTGTGAATTTGGCTTGTTCACATCTCTTACTTAATGTCTCAAATTATCATTTAAATAACCTGTGTATATCACCTGTATTAAAGTTGAAAGCACCAGCATGAATGGAGGTGTGTCACAGTTCTTGCAGTATGGTTATTGAAAGCTCTGATACTCTGAAGTTCAGCTGTATTTCACAGTCTATTGGCCAAGGTCTATCAAGTTCTTTGGATTAAACTGTTTTATTATCAGTGTCTGTCAATAAAAAAGGAGGGAGGTGTGTGTGTGTGTGCATCACAGATCTTCCTCTCCTAATACATTTTATTGTGGAGTAGTAAGTGTGAAGTTTATGATGGCTGTTTTAAAGCATGCATTGCAGCCATGTAGCTGGAGCAGTGCTGAAGCCTTTTACAGCAGAGATCCAAGAAATTTCAGAATTCCAGCAGCTAGAAATGATGAACAGAATCCTGATCAGCTGGGAAGCAATCAGGCACAGCACTTGGAATCCATTACAGATGTCATTAGAGCAATGAAGTAATCAGTGCCAGTATCTTGGTATTTAGCTGCTGATTAAAAGTAGTTTGTACTCTGAATAATATTTTCAGAAGTTTTTCTTGATTACATAGTCAAGAATAGGGTATCTATTCCTGGTAACACTAATGTCGTGGTACATCATCAAGAATTTTAAGCAATACCTTATAGTGCAACTGTGTTACTGAAAATAATTTCTATGAACTTGACACTTAGACCTAGATACACCATGATGATGAAAGACTTGCTTCTGAAGACATGTGAGTATTGTCAGTGTACCAGAACTGGCTGTGGGAAAATGGTCATCTGCAAGAGGCCAAGTATTGATAATTCCATCATGTGCTCGTTCCACTGTTTTCTAAAACTCTGGAAATTTATTTCTAAAAGAGTTTTTTCTCAGGTCAAGTTGGAAACATGTGGGTTGTTTTATGAAAATTTCCCATACTGTTCCCTTTGACCCCAAGAGTTCAGTGTTTGACCCATCGAGTTCATTACTCAGCTCAACTGCCACATCCTAACCCCACAACCTCTGGATGGTTATGAGAGGTGCCTCATGGTGACAGCAGCCAGCTCTTTCAGGAGGCTGGGATCCATCCCCTCATTCAGGAGGAGGTAACTTGGCTCAATCCTGTTCTGCTACCAATATTTCCTCTGCTGCTTTAACTCTGAGAGAACTTTTCAGTGAAGGCAGGGACTGAGTACCTGCCACTGTCATCCTTACCCCCACAGGATCTTGACCTCTCCTTCAGTGGCTGCCACAGCCAGGGCTGCCAGGGAATAACATCCTCTGTGTGTGGGGACAGCAGGACTAGGAGAGTGGGCCCTGGTTGGCCAGTCTGCATCAAGAGGTTTACCCAGCCTCTCTCCTGGATTGGTGTCAGTAGATGTATGGGAGGTTAGTCTCCCATGAGAGCCAGGGTCTGTGATCTATGAGGCTTCTTCAAGTTGATAGAGAAGAATGAATCCATTTCTTTGCCCCTGTTCAGTGGTCTGTAGCAAAGTCCCACTCTTAGTGGCTGACTTCTCCTTTGATCATGATTTACAAGCTCAGTCTGGTGTCTGCTCCATAGAATAGCTTCCTCCATACATTCAGGGCCAGTTCCCTTCTTCCTTGCCTGTCTTTCCTGGTTCAGTTTAACATGAAGCATTGTTGTTCTTTCTCCATCCCATACCTCAAATAGATGAGTGTCCAGAAAACAGCTTCTGCATTTCAACACTGTTCATTGCAGCAGCAGAGGATTGAAATGTTTGCAGCCAAGGTCACCCTGCTGAGGCCAGAGAAACACTGATTTGTGAAGCTGAAAAACTAGCAGCTATTTTGATGTGGCTGAATTCCTTTAGAGGAATTTGTGAAACTGCATTTTTCAACATCATACTGCTGTCAATAACTTGTTAGACATCAATTCTAGCCAGCAGAGTCCTTTATGTGATGTAGCTTTAAACAGTGTTTAATTATTTTTCATTAAATATTCTGCTTACATGGGTGAAAGAACAAAGTAAGGCAGCAAGTCTCCTGCAAACTTTACTTCTCCCTGACTGTAACAAAGCACAGCTCTCCAGAGACTAAAAGAAATGAGGCTGGCTGATGTGTATAATAAAATAAACTCTATAGAACTGGATTAAGCTTGATCTCTTAGCTGTGTGCTAATGCATCAGTGAGCAAGTAATATTTACACTTGCTGTTTTAGATCCATTTGTGTGTATATGTTAGTTAGAAGACATCAAAATCAATAGAATGGAGTATTATGACATTTGAAGTACACTGTGAATCCTTGAACTCTTTTGTTAAGTGAAGGCATAATCTCTAACACACACTTTTCCTGCCCAGGTCATTCACTGCTATCAATCTGCCATCAGCCTTTTCAGTCAATTAAGCAGTGACATTTTTCTTCTCCCTTTCTTTTATATTATTAAATCCCTAAATTGAAGGCTTTCAAACTCTTATTTATAACACATTTCTGAAATGTTTCTTTATGGGGAAGGAAACCAGCTCTGCTAAGGTGAGTAGAAACAGCATCTGACAGGTCAGAGGTGTGAATCTGATGCTCTGCTGCAGAATTTCTTTGTTTTGCTGAGAGGGGAGGGGAGGAGGACACCCACATCACTTGCATCTGCTGTTTCAAAGGTCTAATGATCTCTTCTCTGAAGAATCCACCATTTTTAATTGTTTTTACTTTTTCTTAATATCCATTTGCAAAGAAAAATCAGTCTAGACAGCTGTGCAAGGGATGGCTGGAGACTAAGCCACTGTCTTTGAAATAGACTGAATTCCAACAGAAGAATTCTGTTGTCTGCTCTTCTGACATGCCTAGGAATTAATTATGATAGTACTTCTTTTTAATTAATCTGCTTATACTTTTATTTCTCTCAGCTTCAGAAGCCATTGTTCATTTTGCTATCTGGTTTGATCACAAGATAAGCAGTTGTGCCTATTCATGCTTTCTTATTCATTCTCAAGGTTTGATATTGTGGTATTTATTCATTTTATAGCCAATTAAAAATATTTAAGTGCTCTTACTCATTTCAGACTAATTTTTCCTTAGAATTAACTTTGTTTTCACATGCCAATACGTTGGAGTTTTTTTACCTGTGTTCTTCCATTCATTTATGCAGTACTGTGAATATGGTGCACTGCAGTGAAAATGTTTGTCAGGGTTTAGGGGCAGGGCAGTCTGCTAGAGCTGTAGCAGGTCTGTGAGACTATTGGAAATGAGTCCCATTGTCAGAGTCAGTTCTTTCTGCAGTACCAGGTCACCACAGCATCTGCTCCTCAGGGCCCAGGATCTGTTTCCCTCCTTTGACTGTGGTGCAGGTTTCACAGTGATGGAGCCTCCAGAGTGAAACCCACCCTCGGGCACGGGCCCACCGCTGTGTGGCATCCAGCTCTTCCCTGGTGTCCTGACTTGTCCTGGTCCTGTATCTTCCCAGTCTCAGTCTGTTGTCCCTCTCCTCCACCTGGCTGGAGGCAGGGTGCCTCTTCTTCTGAGGTTAGTACCTGCAGTTGGCAGCTGACTTTGTGTAGTTCTCCAGCTCACGTGCTTTCCTCTGTTCGGGGGAGGTACCAGTAAATGGGAGGTACCCAGTTCACGGGGTGTGCACAGATCAGGAGAGAAGGCAGGATGGACAGAGCCCTCCTTGGATGCTGGCCAGTGAAGAAGCTGGAAGAGCTACTGTTAACCCTCCAGCTTTACACCAAAGATGATGTGTATGGGCTGGAATGCCTCCTTGGTCAGTTTGGGGTCCCCTGTCCTCTCTGCTCCTCCCTTTCTGCAGAAAGGGGTGGCCTTTCCCTTTCTGCACCCCCAGTGAGGTGCACAAGATCCAGCAGTGCCTTGGGCTGCACCAACCCTTGGCACCAGCCCTAGACATGGGGTGTTGGCACTGCCAGCAGCAGACACTGCCTGGGAAACAGGCTGCTGACTTCAGACTCTGCAGTCAGAACTGAGCTGAAAAGTAAAATCACGGAGCAGAATTAGGTCTTTTCTCACTCAGACCAGGACAATGGCATAAATAGATTTGATTTTTTTTTCCCCAGATATAAACTAGTTACACTTTAATAAACAGTTTATTAAAATGAAATAGTTGTTTTAGCAAAGCTGTCCTAGTCTGCATGGTATGTTAGGAGAAAACAGGATTGTTACCAACCACAACCCTGCATGGAAATGTATGCAGGGGGATGTTAGGAACTGGTTAAGTATGAAAACTTTAACTGTGCTACTACTAGGTAGACCAGCTTCTCAATTTTGTCCACATTTTTGGATAGTTGGGTAGTTTTTTAACCCCCTAGTGTCAACCAAAGCCTGGATGGTTGTCTGTGGTAGAATAACACCATGCAGTTGTTCAGAATATTGGTATCTTAAAGCATGATCAAATGTACGTGGTTTTTATAAATGTCTCTTTTTTAAATTGAACAAGATAAAGCATCTGATTAATTGTTTAAATCATCTTTGCAGAGCTGCAATCCTATTTGGTAATATTTTTTTCCTGCTCCTTGTTGTGCTTGCTCTCTCTGTGTCTTGCTCTCTCTGTTGGGCCACAGTTGGATTGTAATATCTTCCAGGATTCTGTCACATATTTTAGTGTTTTTACTGTGCTGTCTAATGTATGTTTTAGGCTGTAAGCACAATAGAAAGTGCCAGAGATTCCAGACAGAAAGCAGGGGCTGCAGCTATAGGAGAACCTTAGAGTCTGAATGTCTACATTCCAATTGAGGCAGCTACATTATTTTTTTTCCTTATGTTAGTAAAGTGTCTATGTGCTAAAAGAATAGCATTGTGGCAACAACTGCTGTGTAGTTTAAAATAGATCCATATGCTGAGGCAGTGTAGAAGATACATAGTCATAGAGTTGTAATGTAACTTCAGGGACTCAACACAAGGGAGCAAATACCTGCTGATGTTGATGGAGAAAGCCAAGTGTGATGTGCACTGATCTGCAGAGAGATGGCACCTTTATCTACACTTGTCCACAGCCTGCTCCACGGGTGCATTACAGCCTGTAAATTCATGGATACACATTCAAATCAGTGGCAAACCTCTTACCTTTGGGAATGCCATTTCAGACTTTTCTGTTGCTCAAGACCTCCCAGGTTTTTATTCTGGGAAATTAGGGACTGGTCACAAATAGGTGTGAATGCGGTTGTTGCCCAGGAGTGCAGTCAGGAGAGTGTTGCCTAAGCCACCCCCACACTCTGGTGTGCTGTGGCCTGGCTTTGCCCTGCTGGGCACTGCCAGCTTGTTACAGGAGCTGTGGAAAGTGGAGTTTGGGGCCAGGCACCTGTTGTTGTGCCAACAGTTTGAAGAGGTCTCAGGAAAGGCCTCGACAACAGTCAAACTGAAAAGAGATCTCCAGACTGCCAGCAGCACGTTGGTGCTGGTCACTGGGCAGGGCAGCCTGGGTAGCTGGAAGAAGCCTGCTTTGGGAATGATGGGGATAAAAAAGCAGGCAAGGAGCTGCTACAGGTGGGGCTGGCAGTGCCACTGAGCACTCTGCCACGGGAAAAGGTAGAGTAGCAAGAAAGTCTGGTATCCTGTAAAAAGCCAAGATCATTTGGGAGGGCCTTGTCACTCAGCACATCAGTGAGACTGCTGGAGATGCAGGTGCACTGCCTGCTTCACTGTCCCTTCATTTCTTTCCCCCTTTGCTCTCCTCCTCTGCTTCCAGCATCCTTGGCCCCTGCCTGCCTGGGATGTCTGTCCTACTCTGCCTGCTGCCTCTGAGTGTTCTGACCTCTGGGACTGCCAGCTCTCATCTTGGTGTGCATGCATCTCTGGTGCATGTTCTATCCTCCCCAGATTCTGCATATTTCTTTAATACACCAACTCCTGCATAAAGCCTCCATAAAGGATTCTGGCTCAGTTCAACATTTGCAGTACTGACCCATGATTTATGTGAAAAGCCAAACTGCTGGCTACAAGCCTCCTTAAAATTATCTACCCTCCCCTCCCTGCCATGCAAACAGTGTTTTTCATAGAATAACACAGATGATGGTATGCACCAAGATTCTTAAAAGCAGGCACCAAATATGGGGATTCTGAGTTGAGCACATAAGGGGCATCATCTTCAAATCAGCACTTCTCTGTTTGACCATCTTATTATCCAGGCTGCAAGATGAGCTGGGCATACTGGCTTTTATACGATCAGTACTTCTTATGAGCCCTGACATGTATGCTGTAGAGAGTGAGTTTATTTCTGTGCAGAACAGACAGCTTCAGAGCTGAGGAACATCAGAGCTGATGGTTCTGGTGTCCAGACAGAGGAATGGCTTCATTTCTGCTTATAATCACTGGAACATTTGAAGACATTCTCTCTCAGGAGAGAATCACTAAGTGGATTATCTTGAATTTCTTTCCCATGGCCATATTTGATGTTCAGCTGCCACAGTACAGAATATTTCTCTCTTGTTTCTGTTAAATATTGAGTGCATTCATATGCCTTCCACCAAAAGTCTGCTTTTTATCAATACTAAACCTTAAAGCATAGGCTGCAACATACAATTGCAAGCCTTGCAGGGTAACCCTAAGAAAACTGTTTACCTCGGTCAGTTTTCTAAATCAAAAAGAAAGCACATACCACAGCAAATGGTCCAAGTGTTTAGAATCTGTTGTGAATCTTCCAAATTCTTTTACTTAAAAAAAAACCCAACAATCTTGGGCTTGACCAGGAAAGGCCAGTGAAAGCTTGGTTACAGTAAGACCTGAAGTTGGTGCCTCCCAGGAGGTCCTACCTGTCCACTGGAGAGAATACTGAGGTGTGCAGCTCTTACTAGCTGAAGTCCAGGGACATTTGCACATGTGTGTTTTTCAGTCTTAGTAGATATTTCACAGCCACTGAATGTCCAGACTTGCAAGTCTGCAGAGGTTGTGCAGTGGGTTTGGCCTGCTGGCCTGTCAGTGAGTCACACTGCTCTGTTACACCAGACATCACTAGCTTCCCCACACTGCAGTAACTGAGCTCTTTGGAGACTTGCTGCTGATGGGTTTTGCACACAAGATGTGATAGAAATGCAATGCTGAGATCTGCATGCAAATGCACAAGCTGCCATTTATACATTTGTCAACGGAATAAATTAGAAGTTCTTAATGTTTCATACAGCAAATTAGTAAGACATTCTGCAAAAGAAAAGAAAAAAGCTTGATAATGCTTTAGTATCTTTCTCAAAAAGTGATTTTACAAAAGTACATCTGTCTGGGATCTGTTTTTATTGCTGCTTTTAAACTACCTTTAAATAACTCGTTTTGCTATTCAAAAGGAATATTAATTAAAAAGAAAACCTTGCCAGATGAAATTAAACTGCTCTGCTGGTCCTTAAGAGAAGCATGTATATAGGAGATATTATGTAAAGTTTAAATTTTAACTAAAACTATTACAGATCTGTTAAAGGATCCCTTTATCTAGAAGGCAAGAGCACAAATGCTGATGTTTGATTTGTCCTTGTAACAAGAATATAAGCAGGTTAAAAATAGTGTCTTAAAATACAGTTCCATTTTTTTAAATTGCTGTAAACACATCACTTTGGCTGGATTTGCTCTTTTTTTTTTTTTTTTTTTACTTGGCTTCTTGGTTTTCTAACAAAAATGAGTGTGTGTGGTTGAACTGCCATCAGCCTGGCACAGCTGGGAGGAGGCAGCTGAGTGCTGCTGTCCCCTGCAGCCTCAGCAGAATGTCAGCTGAAGACCAATACCTCTGTCAGGGAGCTCTCTTATTATTAGAATATGGAGTAGAAAATGCACAGACTGACTTCTTCAGTGTGAGGTAGAAGCAGTGGCTTTGAAATGTTCATGCTGAATCAGGTAAAAATTTTATTTGTTGAATGC
>JAOEGS010009037.1:0-53857 GCA_025447755.1 Corythornis vintsioides | reverse complement strand
TGATAGTGAGGGTTGTTCTGACCCAGGTGCAGGACTCTGCATTTAGTCTTGTTGAACCTCATGAGGTTCACCTGGGCACACCTCTCCAGCCTATCCAGGTCCCTCTGGATGACATCCCATCCCTATGTTCAATATATAGGGTTAAAAATAAAGGGGAGTTAAGAAAATTTTCAAGAGCTGTTATTGTAACCCAAAGCATCTCCTTCCAGTCTGTTGTATAAATGCAGAGGCAGGATGAAGTAATGCCAAACTGGCTCTTATTTCTAATGATTTATTACTTGGCTGGAAAACTCTGGCCTGCTTCAGGCTGAAGTTTGGTATTTATGGTCACTGTCTGAAGCCAATTTAAAACTGAATTATGAATTTGAAATATTTTTATTATTTTCAAAAGTATAAGCTAAAAATTATGACCCATTATAAATTCCTTTTTCAGCATGACAATCCCCAAATGATCATATTTAATTACAAGAAGATTTGCAGCTTGCCAGGATTTAATACAGACCCTAAATTCTGGGTGTGGGGTTGTCAAGAGCATATGAAAAAATGGAAAGAGCAAATGTATGCATATCCTGCTTCCATAAAGGCTTGGCCAGAAGTTAACACTGTGCACTGGGGATGAAGGACTAAATCCTGGTGAAAACAGACTCCAGCCATGCCCAGGGCTGAGCTGAGCCTGCCCCACTGTGAGCTAAGACTGCCCTGCTGCAAGGTTGGGGCACCTTGGAGTACTGAATTTCCTACAGTGACAGAGCAGGTAGAACTATCCAGAGCTAATAAATAAGTGGAGGAGATAATAAGGTCATACTTGTGTTCTTTTTCCCCTCTCATACATGAGTGTATGTGCAGACACAAGCACACACACTTGTGCAAGTCCCTCCTCACTCACCTCAAGCATGAAATCAACAGAAATGGTTTTCTCTTCAATAAAACAAAATCCTCTAGTTTTGGGCTCTTCCTGGCCAATAAAACTGATTTTTCAGTAAGGAAAATGCTAAGGGAAATAGAGTTCTCATTCGTTCTATCAAATGCTGGAATGTATTTGGCAGAGAAAATACTCCCTGACTCAGTAAATCCTCCCTTGGAGAGTCCTCTTTTGCAGTTCAACCCCAAAAAGCAGCATCTGATCTCCATGTAGGCAGGAGAACACAAGCTACAGCTCAGCATCCAGGCAGAGCCTGGAGGTCTCATTTGAAAGGTGCTTTCCTAATGGCATATTTAAGAGTAGGGCAAGTGCCTGGGTGTTTTCAGGGTATGAGTATGGGCTCCACTGTAAATAGTACTATGAATCTCTTAGTAGACTAACTGAGGACAGAGCAAAGCCTGAGACAGTTGAGAAGACACAGCTCACAGCCACAAGCCACAGAGACAGGCTTTAGTGAGCAATGCCTGTCTGTGCTGTGCTTGTCAAAGCCAGCAGAGATGGGAGATGGAGCAAGTCCTGCCAGGGGAGGGCTGGGGCACCCACTGCAATGGGTCCTCAGCTGCTTCTCCCAGCAGCTGAACATGTTCTCCTGCCATAGACACACTTGCTTTGTTTTGAGGCAAGACGAGGGTTTGGGCACCCTCGGAAGCTGGTTCAGCCACCAGTGGGCTTAGCAGCAGCTGCTGTGGCACAGGCTAGGGGAAGCTGGAAGGGTTGTGGGAGTGATGCTGCCTCTGCCACCCACTGCCTCTGCTGACAGAGGGATCAGCTGCTAGTGGGGCATACAGTCTTATGCCAACATCCTATGCCAGACACACAGCCAGGCTGCCTCAGCTGCCACCTCAAAGGCAAGGGGACACTGGCACTGCACCAAAATGGGAGAGTGTCCCCAGATGTTGATGGGACCAACAGCAGAGCCATGCAGCCCCTTCTCTGCAAACCCCCAGTGCCACAGACAATGGGTTTGAGATGCCTTGATGTGGGCACATAGAACATTTTCCAAGCCACAGGAAAATAAATTGCTAACTATTATGATCAGTTTGTGTTAGCATAAAGTAATGCAGTTATTTGCATCCTAGCCTTTCCCTTTTACAAATGTGCTGTTTAAAATAAGGATATAATATCCATTGCAATAAAAAACTTGGCGATGCCTAAGGGAGAGATGAGCTTTGCTATGGGCCTTGTGCAATACAAGCTGACAGAGAATTAGAGCTGCAAAATAAGAGGCAGTGGGACACAGCTGGATTTATGAACACACACATTACTGTGAGGTCTGTGCCACCCTTGCCTTGGCCACCTGGCACATGTCCTGCAGGATACTGTTTCCTGTATATCCTTATTTTATATGTCTCAAAATATCTTTGTCTTGCCAAAATTGGGGAATTAATTCTGCCTTGATTTAAAACCTTGCCCTAACACATTTAATGATGCAAAATCTGTTTCTCAGCCAGGAATTCTTTTCTATGAGGCATTTCCTCAAATCACATGCACTCTTGGCTTAGACTGGTGAGGTCTGGCTCCTCAAAACATGCCTCACTGCCTAAAATGGGCTCCAAAATCTCAGCTTTCTTTTGCAGTCCCTGCAAATGTTTCTGTGAACCCTGCATGCAGTAGCAGGGCTGCAGAACTTGAAATAATTGCTCCCAACTCAGAAGCCAAAGAGGATCTTCAGGCAAACTTCCCACTCAGCTCTAGGTAGCAAATGATGGAGAGGGTGGATGCCTGCACCTAGGTTGCTGTCAGAAGCAAAACCCAGCAGGGCTGGCAGGGGCTACAAACTCTCCCCATTCCTACCAGAAACAGAGAAGAGTAAGTCTGCAATTTAAACAAGGCTGACCAGTGCTGCCTGGAGACCAGGTGGACTATGGCTGTGGTTTGCTCTACAGAATGCAGCTGCAGACTCCTAGTGCAACCGTTGAGGATGGGAACATCACCTTATTATTAAGGGAGGGGGTTTATTATTGCCCTGCCCTGCAAAACAAATGGTCTTAAAGCAAATGTTCGGTGAAGGCGACAAAAGGGAACAACAATGGCATCCCTCAGGGGTGCAAAGGAAGAGAGAATGGACTGGAGAAAGTCTCCACACATTCGGAGGTGGCTACAAGTCCTGTGGCTTCCCTGCAGTTCACAAATAGGGGCTAAATGAGAAGATGTCTCTGCAGGCATTGGAAGAATGGATTTCAGGGGGCCTGATCTCAATATTCATGTAAGCAAGGCTCGGAGGGAACTTCCATATGTGGACTCTGATCCACAGCATAAATCAGTCTGTCTTACTAGCTCCATTAAAATACTGCAATTCAAATGAATTCAGGGCTGCAGGACATTCAGGTCCGTACGCTTATGTTATGTGAAAGAATAAACAAAAACAGGAGGGTTTTTTTTTTTTATGAGGGTTTTTTTAAAATCCTCTGCTGTTCTGAACATTTAGACACTGTAGCCCAGCTGCAACCATTTCTGGGATACTACCATTATATTTAATTATTCAACATTTGGGAAGGTTGGTATCCAGCAACACAGAGTTCTTATAATTTGCTATGTAATCTATCTCATTATAGTAAATCTAAGGATGCAAAAAAACAGAACAAAAAGTAATGAAGAAATTTGTGAAAACCAAAGTGTCTTAGAAATGGACACCTTTTCAGTTCCAGAAATTCTATCCTGCTTCAAATCTCAGAATCTCTATTAGAGGGATTCCAAGCAACTCATTCAAATGAAACAATAAAAGAAAAAAGAAAAAAAAAAAAAAGGATTTCATATATTTGCTCTGGTACATTAAGAGGTTATAACACGCTTTAATATAAAAAGTAAAGTTTACCTATTTCTACTACTTTTTAAAGATAATTAACATAAAACTACCCTGAAATACTGAACAACCTGTACTGGCTTTTAAAATCATTAATATTACATCAGTCACTGGAAAGAAAAGCAGTGTTTAAGGTCCTGAAGGATCATTCTTAGAGTAAATTTTGTGGCTGCATTGAGGAGAACTCAGTAAGACGGCAGCAGCCGCTCAGCACTGCACTGGTCTGGTCTTTGTGCTGCCTTCTCCAGGGGTCTGGACCTGCAGCCAGACTTCAGGTGTCCCTACAGACCCTGTGCTCTACCCTAAGTCCAGCAATTCTCAGGGCTGGAAGGGCCAGGAGACATCCCCCAGCAGTGGAACTGGTTCCCTCCTGTCACTCAGAAGTTAACACAGGGATGAAAAAAGGATTGAAGAGGGAAAAGGGAGCAAGTGATGGGACAAGTAAGATCCGATACTTGCTACTGCACCGAGTGCTCACTTTGCCATATTCAGGTGACCTGTGAAATGAAACCATGTTTTGCCAAAGCAACTGCTTTTCACATGAAAAGGGTGGCACTTAAATCAGTGTTGTTTAATAATTAAAAAGGAAGGGCTGCCTGTTGATTTTGTAACTTTGTTGTCTAAGTGGCCTGAAATACCTCCTCAGACTCCTTGTGCCTCCCAACTCTTCTTTCAGAACATAAACATAATTGAAGCTAAACCTTGTAACTATGTGAAACACACAAATGTTTTACTTACACACACCAAATATATGCTCTAGTCATCTTTTCCTCTTTTCTATTAAATTCTAAGCGTTGTTAAACAAACAAACAAACAATAAAAGACAAGCTAAAAGCAGCCAGAGCTTTTCACACAAAAGCTGAGGGTAATCTGGCTGAAAGCTGAAGGTATAATTAAGTTTGGAAGGGGTAAAAAAAAAATAAAATAAGGAAATGTGAACTTTAAAATGACGATGAACTCTCATTGTGTGAAATAACACGGCTCTGTTTGAATGAGCCCCTGTTTGAGAGTGGAGATAACGTTATTCTATTTCAGGCGCTCTGAGTAGGCGAGCAAATTTTCCCTTTTGGAAAAAAATATTTCTAATAAAATCCAAAGGACAGCAATGAACTTCTCTAGATTACCATGGAGATAACATTTGCTTTGTCATATGTGTCATCGTTACCTCCTCTAGTTCATTATTTCTGAAAGTGATTTTTATTTGCATTTCTCTCAGACCCAGTAAGTGTGAAGGACTTCTGCGCTGTGAGCAGTTAGTGCCACTTCCACTCACTCAGACATCCCAGGACAACATTTCTGAATGGACCTATATGGGAAGAACAAGACACCACGATTCACAAACACACCATTTATTCTCAGGTCACTTACTATAACTACTGTCCTCCTCTTTTGTTCCATCAATTGTTCCATCTGCTTGCAACTGCAAGTGGTATCCTTGCCTGCTGTATAGCTTTGTTACTATACCTTTAAGCTGAGGCTCTGTAAAGAAACAATAGTGAGATTAATGGGGGAAATCCTGATGTGCTGTTCCAAGTAAGCAGGATGCTACAAAGAAATCTCCAGGTTTCTTCTCATGGCTGAGAAAAAAAAAAAGACCCAAAACAGAAGCAGGGCAACCAGCCCTTGTAAAAGACCCAAAACAGAAGCAGGGCAACCAGCTTTGCAACACTTTTCCCTTTAGGTTGAGGTCAAATTTGTGTCTATGGAATCAATTGCCAAAATGATGAAATGCCACTTTTGATTGCAATATAGGTAGCACAGTAAAATCTACTTCCAGGGAATACAAATTGCGACAGTGTGCTGCCTGGCCTCGGGAGCTCAGCCTTATCTCATTTAAGATTAGAAATGAGCTGGCAAAGAGCGTCTTCTGCCTTTTAAAATGGTGTGAGTTCTTAAATGGAGAGGAAAAAGAGGACTACTACGATAGTGCTAATAGGAGCCATAGTGACAGTTGAGAGCCTAAATATATAGCAGCAAACGTTTAGCACAGGAACTGCTGCAGCTCTAATAAACAAACCCCCATTCCTCACTGCTCCAAAGAGTACAGAGCATCCCAAGTGGTAAAGTACTCAATGAACATATGGAAAATGAAGGGGGGGGAACCCTGAAATCCAGCAATGTGTGGAACTGCAAAATAAATATTACCATAAGGCTTGAGGTAATTACCTCATCAGCTAGAAGATGAAAGATCAAAACAATGCAGAGTTTGGATAGATTTTTTTTTTTTTTTTTTTCATAACCATCTTCAGATTCACAGTTAGAAAGCAAGATCTCTCACACAGTTTCAGATCATTCTATACTAAAAAGTGTACAGCAACAGGATTGTCTGATTGTCTGTCAGTTAAGATATCTAGGTAATGCACCAGGAGTAATTGCAAAAAAAAAAAAAAAAAGGTCTACTTCCACTGAATCCCAATGACATCTGCATTGTAGTCATTTCACACAATTATGCTTGTCAGGAGGTGATGCATCTCTGCAGCTTGCTCCACAACAACTTACTTAATTCAGAGATAAACATACTGTGAAGATACGTGGTATTTTCCTACAGCCAATATCTGGGTAAGACTCCCTGTGTTTCTCACAGAAGACATCAGGGAGCTCTGCTACCATATTTCATTTCAGTAGGTGCTGAAGGCAAAAGCTCACAGTAGTTTGCGTAAGTGAATTAGCTCCTATTAGCAACCTTTAGGAAGGGCATTGCTGGATACACAATTCAGAGCTAGCAACTTTTCTGACAAGAAATTAATCCAGTCCTCATTCTGGCTTTTTAGCCCTTACACATCCCAAAGCTGTTTGCTAGTTGTGATCGAGGCACCTCTCCCGTGGCTGCTGAGAGTGGCAGGCAGGTTAAGCGGCCAACAGCATCAATGTTTCAGCACAGCAAAACGGTAGCAACATTACCAGAGGGTTTTGCTCCTCCCACGTACAAAACCCACTCAGATCAGGGACTGAGTCTTCATGCCTGATCTTTTGCACTCTGACACAGGGAGCATTGACCCTGCAGAGCAGCTGCATGGATGAGATTCCTAGAAAGGAACAGGGCACTGAAACAAAACTCTGGAAGGGGCCAATGAAAGCAAAAAACCCTGTCTGCAATCACCAAGTAAAGCATGGCCCAGGCACTCTGTGAAGCAGGAAGACAGAAACAGATCCATAGACCACTGAGTTATTTAACGTACAACTGAAATAGGTGTATGTGGCAGAATTTCCCCTGCTAACATCTCCCCACACAAATAAACCACGTGTGTTTGTATACACGTAGGTGTAAGAGGCAAACACTGAACTACAGGTACAGGGGTGCATATGGGTGTGTGAGGCAGATAGCAATAGTGTGTGTTACCCACATAAACCAGATGAACATGAAAGGGGAAGGGACTGCCATGGGGCACCCATGTCTATCAGATCATAAAAGCCAGGAGTGGCAATATCTGCACATTCATTTTAGCAGTCCTGAGACACCAATGCCCTCTTCCCCACGCCTGATGGACATCTCAGTTTGCATCAAATTAAACAAACGAGCCCCCCAAAGACATAACCCTTGCCAACCTGGTCGCCGCCTTCGCCTTTTCTTGGAGCCAAAGAGTTTGACTCTGGAAAACACATTCAACTTGTTCTTGTCGCAGCTTCCCTTGCTCTTGCTGGGGCTGTTGACACACTTACAGGCATTGGACTTCTCCCGCTCCCTGGCTTGTCTCTTCTGGCGGATCAGGGAGCTGGCGATGGCTGCAGCCATGGCCGCCACCGCCCCGGCACCACTGGCAAGTCAGGCACGCGGGGTTTGCTTGCCGGCCGCGGGCACCGCAGCCAGCATGCTGCTCGGCCCGTCCCCAGTGCTGGGGACGCTGCCGGGCGCCTTGGCCAACGCCACCCACCGCCAGTCGGCTTGGGAGCCCAGGAGACACCAACGGGACGCTCGCACCACAGCCTCGGCTCGGAACGCAACAGTTTAGCTCAGGCAGTTTTGTCCATTGAGATCTTCCCCCTTTCAATTTTCGGATGCTTTTTTATTCCTCCCAACTTCTGGCAAGGGAAAGTTTGCAGGCAGAGGGAAGCGTTTCTACGGAGATCAAGGAGATCACTTGCAAGACATCCCTCCGAGCTTCTCCAGACGCGCTATTGCCATGCAGACACGGCACATCCACTTGGTGCAAGATCATCGCATCTCAGCCCCAATTTCTCCGGTTAAGTTTTCTCCCCACCCGTCCCCTCCCCATTCAAATCCCAGCAAACACCTGTTAAGACTCCAGCAGGGGCTGTCCCAGTTGCAGGGCTTTTCAGGATCCTTTTTCCTCTTCTCTCTTAAGAAGAGATCCGAAGGAAGTGCTGACGGAGAGTCTGGGAAGAGGTGCCGATGACTGGGAGCGTCGCCTGTCTGCTGCCGAATGCCTCGGGAAGCTTCTCCTCTGCTCCTCGCAGGTGCCGCTGCCAGCGCAGCCTCCCCTCCACGGACGCCTTTGGGCTTTTGCTTTGCAACCCCTGTCACCAGACAGTAAACACCGGAGCTCCCCTGACGCCCGCTGGCCGGCAGCTCAGTGCCGAGACTGCAGCACCAGCAGCACCAGCAGCGGCAGCAGCAGCGCTCAGGCAGCTGATGCGCGAACCCGCACACACCCCACGAGCTCTGCGCTGGGTTCCGAAACGAGGCGACGCAGCAAGCCCCTTATCACCACCCTCGCCTCCTCCTCTTCCTCCTCCTCCTCTTCTACCTTCTCCTCCTCTCCCTGGTAAGACAGTGAGCGGGGGGACCTGCCCGATGGCTCTTTGTGTGACGAGCCGCGGAGTCGCCCCCGGGGTGCAGGAGGGGAAGAGGAAAGGGCGCGGGGTGGTCAGCCGGGATGCTCCAGCTCCCACCGCCCGTCCTTTGCGGCCCCCCGGGCTCTGGGTACCTGCTTCTGACAGAGCCGCCTCCTGGGGAGGTGCAGACACCCAAACAAACGTGACTGCGATGAGCAAATAGCTGGCACCAGGTTCTCGGCAGCGGAGCGAGGACACCTGGTTGGCAGCGGGAAGGTGGGGCGGGTGAGCAGGCAGGGGAGCTCCAGCCTTAGCTCTCCACTGCCTCACTGATGTATGGGAGGCTTTTTGCCTCTCTTGCCTTTGCTTCTCCCACAACCTGCTCTCAGCTCCAGTTTTCTAGCAGCGACTAGAAAATGCTCAGGGAGAGCGATTTCCTTGTCACTGCCATGTTCTCCCCACTCCCTTTAGCCCCCACGGTGCCTGTGTCCCCCAAGGCCAGGCTCTCATGGCAGCTGGGTTGATTCACCCCCGGCTAAGCAGGGGTCAGGCTTCGGTGATACCAAGGCAGAGAGATGCTGGGAGCAGTCTGGTGTCAGAGTCTGGCTCCGCACTGGGGTCAATGCCCTGCACAGCAGACAGGGAACCCTGCACACAGCCATGCCCCAGGGCAGAGGAGGCAGGAGGTCCTGGAGGTGCTTTGCCACCCACTCTGTGCTCTTCAGGGTGCTTTCAACTGCTGGAGCCTAAAATAAAGCCAATTCAGGCTAGGAACAAAACAGATTTGCAGCCCTGAAGGCAAACAACTATTGAAATGATTTCTCCCCGAGGCAGAGGGGATTTGCAGTCACTTGCAGGCACAGAGGCAAGGTGGGATGTCCCACGAGTGGGAGGGGGGAGGCTGTGGGCTGGTTCCTTGCTGCAGCTGAGCTCTTTGATGAGGACTTTGATGGCAACAGGCCTCAGTCATGGCAGCCTGGGAGCTTCATCAGGTGTGCCCTGGGCCAGAGAGACAGCAGTGATGCAGGTTGGTGTGACAGCACCAGATTCCTGATGCATTTTCAGACTTAGCCAGATTTCTCAGGTTACCTGCCCCTTCTTCCTCTCCTCCACATGCCCTCCAGAAAAGCCTCATGGTCCTCTCCTCCCTCCCTGGCCTTGAACACTGTGGTCCCAGGCAAGTGCAATGGAAACCATACCACCCAGTATCTCCATCTCAAAGAGATCAATTCAAAAGCAGTTCACTGCACCTCTGCAAACATCACAGGTCTTCCCTGGACTAGAAACAGCTCACAATGGGGACAAATCTGGTTACTCCAACTGGGAACTCCTGCCCAAATAAAACATCTTGCATGGCCAGGCCTTAATAACAGAAATGCCCACAATACACAAGTTTAAGGACAATGTCTGACTGAGAGTACGATGTGTGGCAGCACAGCCTGAGACCTTGACACCTGGCATGGATGGTATTCAATAGAATTTGACAGCCCCACATACACCCATCCACAATACCTCTCTTCTGTACCCCTACATGTGTAGTTATAGGCACACAATCACTTTTGTCTATGAGGCACTTCATGGCATCATATATCTATTAAACAAATACACCATTTAAAAAAAAAATTTGAGTTAAACAGCAGGGTAAAAATAACTGTAATTCACAAGTTCCACCACTACCTTCATCTGCCAGTCCACATAAAACATGTGAAATCCAACCCAAGAGACAGCCAGTTGGATATTATTAGTAATAACTCATCCTACTCAACTCACCGGTAGTGTACTATGAATTTTGCCGTCTTTCCACTTCCAATACACTCATGGGTGAGACTTGTTTTTCCTGAGACTCACCCATTGCTTTATAAGTATTTCCACTTTGGAAAACAGTGTTTGATCCTTGGATCAAAGTGAAGCTGCCTCATTGTGATCTGTCCTGCAGGTCAGGTGACATTTCATTTTCACAAGGACTAACCAGAACTTATAATTTGCCTAACCTTGAAAATGCTGAGGAAAAGCAGTATATAAAAGCAGTACTTGGGATATCTTTCTGCCAGCATTCCAGCCTGCCTGCTTAAAATCCATAATGAAAATTCATTTGCACAAATGTTCCTTGACAGATAACTAAAGAGAGGAATATAAATAGCATATATGCATAATCAGATTTAAGTTCCAAAAAACAGTCCTCCAGTTTTTTTGCACGATCAACCTCTCCATCTATCGGCACTCCTACAAACATGTCTTCATTTACTATAAATGGCACAGGAAAATTAAGATCTTGTTGGGAAAACGTCTTTGGTATAGGACCAGTCTTTGGAATACTTCAGTGTTACAAAAATCTCAAGGAACAGCTTTATTTTCTTTGAACAGCAAGAACTGTTCACTTCCCACCATTCTAAAAAGGTAAAATAAAATAAAATAACATTCCAAGCAATTTTTTGAATGTAGATGGCAACCAGACACTCCTTGAACATACGTCATCTTTCCTTGTGTGTAATTATTCTAACAGGGCACACTTAAAGCTAAAGACTAAATTGCCAGCTCAATTTCAATCAAGAATTAAGCACCTCTTAAGAAATTAACATGGGACAGACTTGTACAATTACTGTTAGAGACAATGCCATGATCTACCTGGAGCTGGTAGGATCTGACCCAACAGTAATTCCACTCTTTCAAAGTAGACAAATATCTCACCCACCTTTTTATTGATATTTTTTCCTCACAGTCACCTGTTGAGTTCATGCTGATGATTATTTCCATGATTTTGATCATTAAAATGTACTGGAATCTCCAGAAGTTCCCTGGGCTGGACAAAAGTCAAGTCTGCAATTTGGTACCATGCCCCCCCAGACCAGGACTGGCTCTTTGCAGGACATAGTTTTCAACCAGCACAAAGTGTGCTGCCATCGCTGCTTGACTGTGGCAAGAAAACCCCCTCACTGGCCTAAGCTGCAGTCGTTGGTGGCTCTCTCAACAAATTATAGAGGAAACTGCAAAACTTGTGGGTTTTGCTTCATCCTCCTTGACCCATTTGCACCGTGGCAGGTCCCAGAGCACTGCATTTCCCATGAGTTCAAATCTACTCCGAGTGCAAAAGCTTTATAAGAGATCTTACACCAACAGGAAGGTGCCAAGCCAAACAAACGCCTCACCAAAAAATCAAGACCAGATGAAAAATCACAAGGCAGCTCCAGACGTCATTGCCATGAATCAAGCTGCAAGTTGTGTTGCAGTGTGCCCAGTGCCAGCCACAGCCTGTGCAGGGGACCCTCCTTCCCTCACCGCTGATTGCCTCTGCTCTTCGGCATGGCAACATCACCAGATGTGATTGAGCAGGGAGAGGAGCAGCAGTGCTGTCAGAGAAGGGAATGGGTGGAGGAGAGATAGCACTTTCTGCCTGCCTGTGCATGTGATTGGCATATGAGTCCAGCGTGGGCCTCACTGAGGGACCCAAGCTCCTCTGTGCCCTGTAGAAATGTTAGTGATTCTTGGGACGTGTTGCCATAAGGCAGGAACCTTGAGTTCCTTGCCATAAAGTGAGCACCTTGGGTCAAAATATCCCATCCTCAGACTAAGCAACATGGTCAGTTATTTCCTATTCCCCTAAAAACAAGCACCAAAAGATTCCTAGTAGGTCCTATTTAAACAGGCAGATGCTGGGCAAAACAAATGTTGCATGCAAATCAAGACCAGAAGAAAAATCTCAAGCCTGTTGCAGACCTCACCCAGCCAAGCATAAACCCCAAACTATTCCTCTACATTTACAAGCCTGAAGCTGCTTTGAAAAAAAATAAAAATAAAATAAAATTTAAAAAAATCAGCCTGGCATGGGATGTCAGGAGTCCCTCCTGAGACTCTTTTCTTCTTGCTGGGGTAACGTGCTACAGCTGGTACAGAACAAGCAGGAAAAGAAAAGCTTTGGGACTCAAATGTATGGACTATTTCCAGTGCCTACACTCCCCCAAAGTACAGCATGATTTTCTACAAAGAGCCACCAGAATCGCTTCTCTCTCTTCTCAGGTTGAGATAAACAAGACTTCATTCAGTCGGGTATGACACAGCAGCACTGAGGCCCCCAGTGATTTTTCTCTCTTCTAAGTAAACAGAATTACTATTCACCAGGAAGCAAGAGCTGTTCAGACCCAAGCCCCGCATCACTTAGCTCCTCCGTGAAACATCCCGTGGAAATGACTCAGCCTTTCCTCTGCAGCCAGCTCCAGGGCTGGACACAGAACAGCAGAACAGTGAGTGGCTGGTGCTCTCTGCCTGGTGGATGAGCACAGTTTGCTGTCCAGTTCACTACCCCTGAAAGCCTCATTTTACCACAGATATGAGACAAAAGTCACCTAGAGGCTTATTTCTGAGTGCAAGGTGGAAAAAGGTATTAGTGGATGAGATGGGCCTTCAGGCAGCTCCAGATCAAGAGCTCATATCCTAGGATATTTTCATCAACAGACCAACTAGGCTACCTCAGAATTAATAGTAAAGATCAGCTTCAATAACCAGCTGCAGACCTTGGAGCTGTATTGCCATAAACAGAAGTATCTTTATGTCAAGAGCTTCAGGGCACCTGTATATAGTGACACTAATATTCCCATGTGTCTGTGCCAGGGCTCTTTACAGAAGTGGACTGTGTAGCCCTGCTCAGCAACAGGGGAAAAAAATAATCAAAATAAATTCCTGTGACACCAGTGTAAACATGTCTCCTGGACACACTTCAGCTTAAAGCTCTCTCCTTGTTCAAGGGATTATGCAGCTGGCTGATTTTTGTCTTCTCAGAGTACAGAATCATGAATCCCAACACCCAAACAGACCCCAGTGCAAGTGGCACACAGGACTGGATGTACCAAAACTGGCCCCCATTCAGTAAAGCAGAGAAACACATCCCTGTCTTTAACATGTGACTCATCTCACTACGACTACTATGATATTTAAAAAATAATTATGCACCCAATGTATTACAAAAGGTTCTCATAGCCTAATCAGGTTCTGCTCTCAGATCTACACAAGTTTGCAGGTGAAGGTTCAGTGACTGACAAGAATTTGGGTCTTCTCTCCATGACTGACATGCTCTGCTAAATGCTCAGGATGGTCATGAGACCTCACATCAAGAACATCAGTTTCCTCTCAGCTTCTCAGAGAAAACTCTAATGAGAAAGCACAGTTCTGCCCCTTCCCAGCTGTGAATTCCTATTCCTTTAAAGCACTCCCTCAGTCAAAACTGGATTTGATGTGACCTGATGCTGCAGGCATTGCTGGAAAAAGGAGGGCATTGTTTGAAGATAGAAAAATGGAAATATTTTTGCCTAGATTAATCCATATTCAGTCATCCCAAAATGTCAACCACAAAAGATCTTCTATCCAGTGCATAAAAGATCAGTGCCAATCATCTGGGAAAGGTCACAGAACAAACAGAAGAGATCAGCTCCCACAGCTCTGCAGGCTCCCGGATTGGGAACATGATATTCCAGTGTCTCGGGGGGCCCAACCTGAGCCAGGAACTTGTAGCAGTGACCTACCAACTTCCCCCTGCCCTCCACAAGGCCATAGCAGAAGATACTCCCCCATCAGTATGCACAGATATATCTGTTGATTCACCTCTCAGCATTCTGACTCTTGGAAACATCCATGTAAATGACAGCACATCATCCCTGAAATATTTACATCTCAGCATGGGCCACACGTTGTCTATATGCCACTGTCAAACTTAACATAAGGCCACTTCACACATGAGAAAACACTGTAAATAGTCCTTCACAGACCCAAAGCAAGTTGCCTAGAGATTGTCATGTTACTCAAATGGAGCTTTTCCCACCTTTTCATAGATCTGATGGTTCATTCTTTGTCAAGAACTTGAGAAAAACAGACTCATTGAGTTGGAGCCCCTGAGAGCTCTCCTCCTCCCACCTGCAGTCAAGAATTTCTATCAGCTTCTCACAGCCATGGTCCTTGCCTTGCTCAGAAGCTAACTTCAGCCCCACAGCTTGACTTCACATAACAAGATAGCCCAATTGGCTGCAGTCATGTGCTTCTTGATGCCAAGCTTGCTGCTTCCCGTGGCTGTGTTAACGATGTATGACCCATCTGTTTTCCAATAATGAAACCAAATTACCCAGTCTGGGATCAGAAGCTCCTGGCAATGGTTTTCTGTGACTTCTACCTGACTGCCAAGATCGTGTCACCAAGCTCACACAAACAGAGTTGATCACACATGAAAGGGACTTTGATCAAAAAGAGCCAGGTTTTGCATGGTGTCAGGGCTCTCCAGGAGCTGGACTTAGACCCTGCAGTGGGTTAATGCTTCTGCAAATGTGCAAGTGGGGCCTTGCTCCACTCACTGTCATGGAACTGGAACCACTTTACCTGAGCAAAAATGCTGTCTTCAGTGTCAGTAACCAGAAGGAAGATATATCCTTGAGGATTAGGAAAAGGGCCTTGAGCCTGAACTTCTGCATTCTCAGTTCATCGTGTAATAATGGGGATATTAACAGTGACATAACAAAACAAATCCAACCTAAGTTTAGTGATGTAAAAGTCAGCTTTATCTAAGCTCATTTGACCAAATACCTGGGCTGTACAACCAAGAAAGAAGAAAGAAAGGCATCCCGAGATGGCAATTCATTCCCATCCAAAAAAAGCACCATTATTTTCACAGCTGCATGAAGGAAAACACTACCTCAGCTTTACTGAACTATCGTCGCAGGGTGATTCAGACTGTAATCTACCTAAAGCAGCTTTATAATAAATAATATTTACCACCATCAAAACTAAGTAATCACTTAATGAAGGTCTATGTAGCTCAGTGTCTTGCTTCTGGCAGAGCTCAGTAATACATGTGAATACAAAACCAGCCCAAGTAGTCGCACAGTCACACTTCCCACGCACACATACCTTCCAGCAATTGGCCTCGTGGCAACTCCAGGCTTAGCAGGAGCAGCTGCTGGCAAGAACAGAGCAAAGGTGACATCTATAAATCACACAGGGATTTTGAGGTGAAAAATATAACGTATCATAAGTAAACAGAGGGGAATTAATTAGCATAAGTTCGATGCACTCTTTTTGTAAGCAGCAGCATCGGCTGGTGAAACGGGAACGAGAAATACAAGCCAGCATTTGCTGTGGTGGATTTAAATAGGTCTAGAGACTAGAAAAATGGTGTATGCAAATTCGACACAAGCAAATTAGAAGAAATTCAGAGAAGTCAATTCAGAGAAGGAGACTAATAGTGGAACATCTGCTGCTGCTCCCAGTATTAACATTAGGCGGATGGGTACATTTCTGAGGACTCAGACCTCATCAGAAAGCAGAGAAAGGTTTTGTTGCTATGCAGAGAAACATCGTTCAGAAATCAGAGAAACAGATTTGAAGCTGCCCGAGCTGAGCACAGCTCACTTAAATCCAGCTGAATTACAATAGGGACACTTTCTTATGCAGACTTTGGATCACTGTTTGACATGTAGCTGCATTTCCACCTCAAACCACCATAAAACTAGTAAATTAAGCTGCAGAAGTAGATACAAATATCATAACTTGATTTTAACTAAATTTCCAGACCATATGTATGGCTTTCACAGCTCCCCAGTTATATTGCTAAACCACCTTGAGCTAAACTCACAGCTGAGAGACCCCATACTCAGCAGATGCTGATATATCATCAGGATTTCTGCCCTTCAACTCTCTCCTCTTTGTTTATCACTCTCATTTTCCACCTCTTCCTGTCAGTATCCTCTTTCCTTGTTTCATTAAAAATTACAACATGGTTCTAACGAGCACCAGCTACAAAACCCATCAGTATCTCTATGTCCTTATCCTTCAGTTGAGGTCAACTGAATCTTGCTTACAAACAAATAAACTTAGTTTAAGCTTCGTCTACACTGTAACATTCCAAAGCCTGGGAGCATTTGCTGGTAAAGGAAGGAAGGAAGAACAAAGAGTAGAATTAGATTCTAAGGCTTAGAACTAAGCTTGTTGGATTGTAAGAAATTGTCTTGGTTGATCTGTCAATGTGATTTGACTGATTCCACTCATCCCATTCCATGTAGCCACAATGAAGAAAGACCTCCTTGCATTTTCCTGTCTCCTACATGGGGCAGTTGTAAGAGGTTAAAGAATCTAACTGTAAAGAGGTACCTATAGGTAGAACATGGAGCCACACAGAAGTCACACAATTCTGCAGCAGTGTGTGAGGCCTGCAGGGATTCCCAGGCAGTTCCCCTCATGTGGCTGGAGCAAGAGATGCAGCTCTCAGAAGGAAGTTGCTGGTATCTGTATTTCCTCTGGACTGTAGCTGGAATTGGACATCTCAAATCTCTGCAAATATGGATTCTACATTCATGATATGGACACTTAAATACAGGCTTATTTTTTTTCTGCCTGCCTCCTTCATAATTTGCAAATTCAAGCATACCCAAGCTGTTTCAACAATGTTGAGATGCACAAGCACCAGTCAAGCAGAGCAGAGCTGTTAGTGCTGGGAGAAACTAACACCTTTCCTTTTCTTTTTTATTTTTTTTTTTTCCCAGCTCTGTAATACATTAAATGTCTTACCCAGTGACTGCATTTTTAAACTGTTATTGCCATAAATTTTAGACTACTAAAAAAGTTCTGATGTGAAGTCTTTCCAGGAGGCTTTCTGCAAAATATAGAGCTTCCTGTAGAGGAAACGTTGTAGAACATTACTTTACAAACAGTCACAAACCAAACGGGACAGATTTCCAGTACTGCCAGTGGAAAAATCAAGCTTATAAAATTACTGTGAAAACCAGAAACAAGAGGGACACCTAGAGATACTTCTTGTAACTGCCCCAGCAAGGTCATTCACTTTCTTACCCTGTTTTGTTTCGGTCACTGGTTAATTACAACCAACCATAGGTGGTGCCTCCGGCTGTAATTAACAGCCAGCTCTCCAGCGCGGGGCTCAAGGCCGGCGGGGCTCGCGTGCAAAGCTGCATGGCCACATTTAAGGCTGTATGGCCACATTTAGGGCTGCATGGCCACATTTAGGGCCGTGTTTCACGTGTGCCGGAGCTCTGCCCACGCCCGCCCGCTCTCCGAGGTCCCCGAGGCGCTGCCACCGGGTGGGGCGGGCGCTGTCCGTGGTGCTGATCCGCACCGCCCGCGTCCTCTCTCCCGGCCCTGCCCGTTACGCAGTTCACCACCAAACATCAATGTCCAGAGTCAGCCGCCGGCCTTTTTGCTGGATATTGTGCCAGACAACGCGTTCCCCCCAAGCTGGCCCACGGCAAAATCTCGTGGTGGTGTCAGCCCCGCTTCACCCGTACTGCTGGTGTGCTGTAAACCCACTGCCTGGCACACAGTAGTTAGCAACTGGGTTGAGTATCGAGCAATTACTTTAGAAAAAATATCTATATTTTTTACGTGCCAAACCCACTGCAGACTGTTTAGCTCACGTTCTACACTTCGCTATTCCTAGGCTGACTATCTTAATTTTGAGGAGGAAAAAAACCCAACCAAACGAGGTTGCCGCATGCAATGTCATAAAAGTTATCTGCTAATCCTTCTGGTTTATTTCTAGTCAAGAATGATGCATGACCCAGACAGTTAATATCTAACTCTTACAGTTCATATCTAAACCCAGTTACTGTTCAATACTGGGGCATTTTCCAAGAGTCCTTGGATTTGTTTTTCTCCTCTAGCTGTAGGGCGTTGGTTCTTACAGTAATCTGATCATTTCACCTACCAAATGCAGAGAACACACTTTTTCATTATTAAAGAAAATTACACATTCAAAAGTCCTTAGCTAAAACATTTGCAAAAGAACAGACAAATGATGCTGGTTTTCTATGGAAAAGGTTTTCAAGTTATTAATGCCATAATAAGATTGTCTTAGGTTAATGTTAGGCACAATACTCTCATGAAAGGCTTTTAGAACAGAATTGGAAGCATTGGTTGGTTTGCTTTTTTGTTTTGGTTTGCGTTTTTTTGTTTTTGTTTTTGTTTTTTTCTTTAAAACAAGCTTTATACCTGACAAAAACCTTGGGTACAAAATTAACTGAAGATGTAGCATTGATGTTTAAAAGGCCATAAAATCAATCTGTGCGACATTTACGCTATATACAAATTTGCCAGTTCAGCAGCATATTCAGTACATTTCCCATTCCAGTCAGTAGGAATTAACACTTACATTTGCCTTTTCCTTCTTAAATAGTGTATTTTCTAAAGGTACCAAAGAAAATTCATTTAGTCAAAGAACCATATTCCTAATATTAATAAATATATAGAGTTTATAATCTCTACATAGGATCAGTTGCCAGGAAATACCTTCTCATTTTTATACTGCAAAAATATTGGTTAAATACATCTTACCTGAATAAGACTTTCTCAACCCCAAAGCCATGCTGCCTTACAAGCTGCTCCTACCCAGACAATTGCAGTCTACATTTGGAGCAGACACACAGAGAGCAGATCAGAGAAAGTTTAAGGCACATTTAAAGTATTCTCTAAGGTACTGGCCAGAAACATCAAGCCCATACCCGCGGTATAGAGAGATCATTAATGGGCATTAGTGACAGACCATTATGACTTTCAGAGATCATTAAAGATTCATAATGTAGCTGTATTGTTCTGGCAACATCTAACCATTTCTTGGACATAAATGTACATTTCTCCCTACATGATTTACTTAAACTTATTATTTTGAGTGTCAAATTTTATTTTCTGCCTCCTAGAATTACACAGAATACCTGTAACAGGATACTGCAGCACATTACACCAGCCATTGGAACGTGGTGCTCTGTTTAGTTGCTACCCTTTGTTGTAAGGCATTTTGCAATGAATAGCTCAACAATGTTCATGAGTTAGAATATGTACCATACTTTCTTTCTTCTTTAAACAAGCTGCATTATTTATGCACCATAAATGTCACAAGTATAAAAAGCACTTAAAAGAATTACATTTGCTAACAATTCTGAAATAATTACCTTTTGGGAATTTTTAATCTGTACTTTTGCATTTCAGAAAAGCTCCTTTTTTTTTTTTTGACATTTGGATTTAGTGAAAAATAATGAAAATGTTCTAGCTGGGGTCACCCAAACCAGCTAATCCTCATGCAATTTTGATGAATGAAGAAAACACTGAGTTTTGAAGATGTACATTACTGCAAAGAATGTGGTTCAAAATGCGACCACAATTATACTTCTGCTGTGTTAATTAAGGGCTGGATTTGAATTTTCTGTTGCTGAACTTGACTGAGACCCTGTTTAACTCATCCTTCTGCAGCACAGTGAGTTAAGCCCATGCTCACTATGATGCAAGTAATGAGATTTGGTCAATTTAGAAGCAGAGTCAGATTTCAAAGTTAAACAGTGGCTCTAAGTGGGATTTGGCTGTTATGGTATCATATGATTGCAGGTAGTAGAGAAAAGCTATTTTAAAAGGCTCTGCCTCTTCTCCAGAAGTTACATCTCCCTCCAAAGCACGTTTACAATCTACATTTTTGTGAACTTGCTTTATTTTGCAGTGTAATGGACATACATGAATTTGCTTATCAGGAAGAAACTGACCAAACTCCAACTGAGGAACAGTAACTTCATCTTCTAACATAATCACTTGCAAATGCATGAGATGCACTAAAGATCAGACCCTTAAAGTTATAGACCAGCAAACATATTCCATGTGCTGAGCTTTAGTTACTAAAATGAGATCTAGGAAATGAAGTCACTCAAGCATTTTAGCATTTATGTTGTGTTGTATCTAGACCTGAAAGGTGAAACAGGCTAGTTTTCTACTAATAAATAATTTTCCCAAATAAATACTTCATTGTTTACTAATACACATTACCACTTATGTACTTGGAATTCATATAAACAAGGATACACAAATAGTTTATAAATTGCACAATTGTGCTTAAAATCAAGCTGTGAATATTGCTAATATTCAAATACACTGTACTATTAAAATCAGTCTAATTTATTGGTGCCAGAAATGAACAGTACCTGTTATACAGCGAGGTAAATAATGAAGTTGATTTGGAGACCTCTCAACCTGGAAATGGAGCCATTTTCACAAAAAATAAGTCAAAAAGAAGTCAAAAACTCATGAGGAAGAACATACTCAGGCCTATGTCTAATCTCCTGCTGAGTTCTATTGATTTCAAACAACTGACCTTGAGTCAATAGGTTTTATGTCACCCATGTCAATTATTGATAGACAATCAAAAGCCAGCAGTGGCATTGCTTACTGCCTTAGAAATACAAACAAGGTTAATCTGCTTGTAAATGTAGTTCTTTTCCCACAAGCACCAGTGCATTTAACTCCTTTCCCCAAAGCCTACATGAATTTGTAATGCCCACTCCCTTAAATTTACACAGTTCTTATTAAAATTTCAGTATTCTTTCCTCTTCAGCTACCTCAAGTAATGCTGAAGTGATTTAGAATCACATTTATGGTTTTACAATAAAATTTAAATTGTATATTGAAAGCATAACTGCATCCAGCTACTCCTTATTACCATCTATCTCTTCATTGCCTATATACTTGTTTTATTGGTTTTATTAATAGAAGAAAAATACAGTTTGTGTCTAATCTCCACTTCGTTTTGATCACTGTGTCTATTATGTGCCCTCAGCACATCACTAGAACCACATGGCAGAAAAGAACACAGCTCCTCTGAGACTGTATCTAAGACCTCACCTCTACTAGAACATCAGGTACCCTGTGGGGCATCCATTTAAAACAACTGTATAGTAGGGTATAGCAAGTAGAATTTGTAATAAACCAGTTACTTTACTTTTTTTTTTCTTTATCAATAGAAATCAAGCTGCTGTTTTCCATAAGGTACTCACTGGAGATTTCCATGTTACAACTAATGGATCACTATTGACTTAACAACTAAAAGAAATGAAAAAGTTGGTTTTGGAGAAGGTATTTACATTTGTAACAATCCAAGGAGTAAAGCTCAAATTACCCCTCTGAAAGAGACAGTATTGAGTCAAACCCAGTCCACAATTTCATCAGTTTACCCTTGTTATCATGTGCCACATCTATCCACTTCACAGACAGCCAGGTAGGTAGGTCCAGCAGGTTTTGCAGCCCCTTTACCTTGCTGGCTTGTATGGGGACAGTGCAGCAAGACCCTCTTTTCCCAGAAAAAACAGAGACTGCCAGCAGTGTGCTCTACCTTCTGAACATGTTCTCCACAACAGGCAAACTGTCTAGTTTCCATCTGAACAACAATGAGCACTGAAATAATGGCCAGAGCACATCTGAAGAAACTAGCATGGGTGCAAGAGAAATGACACACATTATTGCTCAACTCTGGCAGAAAAATAACCCCTTTCTATGACTGCAACATGGACTCATATTCATAATTTTGCTAACTATTATTCCTACTTCAATCCATTCTACTTTGCAGTTTTGAACTGATCTTGTTTAGGAAAAAAAATGGCAACTGGGCTTGGCCTTATTGCCTGGAATCCAACAACAAACCCCACAACCTGTTTGTCAGAAAGAGGCTAAGAGCTCAGGCTCTAGTTTTGCTGTTGTTGTTATGACCAAAGAATCTTAAATGCAAAATAGAGAAGAGCAAGCACAGCACTGCTGTCTCAGCATGTCCACAGCAACATCATGCAACGTTGAACAGCAGCTGCAACAGAAACCTTCCAGGGAAATAGAGATGATGAGTATAAGGAAGTTTCTGACTTCTCAGGGAAGGAGAAGAGAGCTCTGAATTGTTGCCCTGTCAGACAAAACATCCATTTGGGGTTCTAGAGCCTATTTCTCAGCATAGACTATTTTCATATTAGTGATTAATAGAAATTTCATAGAGTCATTCAGTTGTTTAAATTTTAACACCCGAACAAAGAGACTCAATCTTATTTTATATGTATTCTGGATTAGTAAAAATGTAATATATTTTTATATTTTCATGGGAGAATCTGAGTCCATTCCTTTTTTTTTTTTTTTTTAAAAAAACCGCTTAAAGAGTGAAGCTAATCGTCGGGAATGGTTGTTTCTACTCACTGAAGACAAGCTGTGTGAATTCAATGCAGCAACAGCACTTTTTTTTCCTTGGCTTCAGCTGCCACCTGGTGGTCTAGTGCCAGCGAGCAGAGACCAGCACGTCCATGAAAGGACCCTGCATTTTCCATCAGGCACCTGGAGTGAAGTGTTGATTATAAGGTTGCAAAAAGCAACGAGCAGCACTGCAGAGGCAAATATCTGCGCAGGTCACGTCCATACATAATGCACCATGTTTAAAACGAGTTCTGCAGTTAATGTTTTAACAGAAAGGACAAGTTTTAAATTCAGATTCAGGTGGTGAAGTGTGTCCAAAAGCAACAAAGCTGGTAAAGGGTCTAGAGCACATCTCACCAGGAGTGGCTGAGAGGACTGGGGTTGTTTAGCTTGGAGTAAAGGAGTTCCCTTGAACTTCCTCACTCTAGAACTCCCTGAAAGGAGGTTGGATAGAGGTGGGAGTCAATCTGTTCTCCCAAGTAGCAACTGACAGGACAGCATGATCTTACTCATATCTGGTACTCCAGGTGTGGAAGACTAACTTTTGAAGCTAAAAGGAGCATTTTCCCTATTTCACATTATAGATGAAAATTAAGACTGACCTTCACTGGCTTTTCTGTGGAGGGAAGAGAGCTGGATGTTTGCTAAAACACCTAAGACTGGGAGCTTAACTGGGAACTTAAAATCCATTACACATCCCTGACGTGCATGTATTGTGCTTTTCATGCATGTGCTTTTCAAAAACCATGCTGAAAATCACATCAAGACAACTGCAAGGAAACACCAGGCAGGAATCAGAGATAAGGAGACTCCTCCTCCATCCCCCTGAGATGAAGTTCCAGCAGCCCTGATGAACCTGGTGGTCAGTACCTTCCTACCTGAGGAAATCCCTGGTGCACGAAGCATCCAAAGCCCTGTCCTGAGCAAAGGGCAGGCAGCCCAACTGCAGCAACTGCCACGTTCTGTGAGGAGCAGATGGTTTGGAAATGAAAGTGCCTCTTGCCAAGTCCATCCTGTCCCAACTCCTCTGTTGCTGCATTACCCCTGCCATTTGCAAACGCTCTGTGCAAACACAACCCTTCTCTCAGCAGCCTGAAAGCATTTGCAGCCAAAATCAATACACACATCAGCGCTCCTAAAAGTCATTTCATTTATGACAATTAAATAAATTAGCTCTAATAAAATAATGATTTCACTATTTACTGGAGGCAAATAATGGGTTGAAATTTATTTAATTTGACACAAACTTGGGGTTGAGTCTAATCCTTCACATTTTATTCTTAATTGCTGCAGACATTTTATAACAGTGCAAATCATCATTATTTTATTCCCCTTTGATAATGTATCGAAATAAACTTCTGAAAATATTGACCTAAGCCTTGGACATAAAAGGATGAACTGACATCCCTGAATGTGAGCTGGATGAGGAAGTGTCCCTGCACTGTTTGGAAAGTCAGCCTGAAATTCCCTGTATGAATGTCAGTAAAAGCAAAACAATTTGCAAGTGGATTCACATCATGTTTCTACCTGGGAATTCCTGATATAAAGAGAGAGATTGTACTGAAGTTGTGCAGGTATGAGCTGGAAATCTCCATCCTTGCCACACTTCACCAGCTACAAAAGTTAATGCCTTGAAGAAGTTTGATCTAAGCAAAATACTTTATTTTATTTTTTTTTGTCCCAAAGTTGTATTCTGCAGACAAGATGCAGCACCAAACACTATTAGAACAGTGAAAGTGAAAAACATTAATAGATTAAATGAGTTTTTATGTATCAGCATCATCCATCAGGCCTCCATTCTCAATACTAAATATATCATCTCATCACTATGCTTCTATCCAGATATATACTACTCATGGGGAAGTGATCAAACAGGAAAAGGTTTGATAATAAAAGGTGCTTAGTGTATTTGTCAGAAATACAAACATAGTCCTCTATTGGACAAAAAAAGCTCTCACCCCTTATTTTTCAGACATCATCCTGATCTATTTTTCTCATTAAGGAAAAAATAGTTTCAAGAAATAATAATTAAAAATTAAAATAAATAAATAAATGTCTGGTTAAGACTTCTGCCACTAGAGGAGGCTATTTCATTTTTTTTTTTTCCCAGTGACATACCCATACCAGGAAAATTTCAGTGAATAATTTCTGCAAAACCATCACTACTGTTTTCCAGTTACCCCTATTACAAATTCCTCTGAAAGCAGCAGAATTCTCCATAACTCTATTTGCAATTAATCTTAAGACAAAAGAAAAACAAATCCACAAACCCCACAACGTTCACAACCTAGATAATTTCTGTCCTTTTTAGTATGTCAGTCCGTTTCACTGCCTGTGGAGCTGCTAAAGGGAAGATATTGGTGAAGAAGTCAGGAGCTTTCAGGAACACCACTGATCTGTAAGTATAATAATCCTCAGCAGAGAAACTTCAGCTGGATGAATTACCAACATCAGTAAGGGCATCAGATTATTTTTTTTTTTCACTATTTCTGATTTATTTTTTTCTTTATTCTTTGAACACCTGACTCCAGATGAATGTCCCAGAAACCCTCAGCCACAAAACTAAGGATTCATTCCCTTAAAGAACACTTTTTGTCTTGCATTTTGTTCCAGATCCGCATACAATCAAATTTTAAAACAGCCTAATTTTCCAGGAAACAGATTTGCCCTTTCCAGTCTGGTCTAGATATAAACAGGTATTAAGGGAAATGGGCCATGTAATTCTGTTGGATAAATCCTGTGCTCATAAAACATTTCTGGCTGATAGTCCCAGAAATAGATGCCCTTTTTCCATCAATGGAACAAGCACAGACCAGAGGAGGTGAGCTATGGGAGAAAGCTTTGTCCAACAACCCATTCTTTTGATAAATCCATCAGACACTGTTGTATCCTGTAGTATCTTTAAAGACTCCTTTTTGCCTGTTCTTTGAGTAACAGTGGATCAGACTTCCTTTTTGGCCATGATGCTCCATATTCAGGTGATGTTCATGTTCAGAAAGGTTCAGCCATGCTTCCAGAGCTCACATTGAGCTTTTTCAGCTGCCAAGGGAGCTCACACAGATGCAGGTACCCCAAAGGCATCCCTCCTTTAGACACAACCCCAAAGAGCCACTAGTTTCCTCTGCCACAAGCCAGGCTTGGAAGTGCCTCATACACTGGGACAAGTACTTGAGAATTTGGAAATAATATTGCACAGGGCTGAAGTGATGTGGGTATCACATCACCCTGCCACCTGGGCTCCGAGGCATTGAAAATACAGCCCTCAGCACTTCAGAGCCCCAGGAGGAAGCACCCAGGTTCATTTTCTGGGACAGAGACTGGAAGCCAACTACTTACTGATACCTTCTGTGCTGTTCCTCTGCTTCCACCTCATAAACTCCAAATCTGACTTTGCATCATTAAACATTCCCACCTCCGTTCCCTTTCTAAAGAAGCAGCTGTAAAACAAAGTCATTTAATTACAATTTTTTAATTAAGCAACTATGTCATTAAGTGTTCAGCTATAGTGGTGAGAGTTCTAACTCCACATCTCAGCGTTAGAGGGAGTCCTACTCCCATTTAATTCTCTTTGCAGACACAAGGAGGAAAGTTAGAAGCACGGCTTTAGGGAACAGCATCCCAGACATCAGCAGCACTAGAAAAAAAAAAAAAAAGAACAAGAAAAAAAAAAAACCTGAGAACATAGTTTGCACTCTGCAGTGGACCCACAGCAGCATGAAAAACGAGTCCCTATTCTCATGTGAAGTATTAGCATTCCTGCTGTGAGCTGCAGCACTTGAAAGAAGATTCACAGAGATACTCAGGTACAGTGACCTTGGTGATCCAAAAGGATGCATCAGCCTTTTAAGTAGTTAGCTTCTCTAGCTGTGGGCAGCCAGATAAGAGTCACCCACCCCTCTGCTTCTTGGATATGATGGCAATAACTGACTAATACAGATGCCCATAAACGAGCAGATGACATCATGTTCTTAAGTATTACAACAACAGAGGGCAATGAAAGTAGATAGGCAGACAGGAGACAGTGCAGTCAAGCCCTCTCTGTGTGAATCATCTCACCTTTCCCACCACAGCCATGTAGTGGTGTACCTGGGCAGCTGCTGAAGGTGTGAGTGGATTCAACCACAGCAAGTATTTGCCAGTGTCTTGTCTGCTGCATATTCAAGAATCTGGACCAGATCTTGACTTCAGGGCTTAGACTGAACAGCCCAGGCTCATAGATCCTCGGAAATATTAATTTCAGCATTATTTACTCTGTTTCCTTTTAATTTTACCTTTACATACTCTGGAAACTGACGTATATTTTGAAGTGCTCCACACACACAGTAAGAAAAGTTAAGAAATGTGTCCCGAAATATTATTCTGGACTCTCCTATCATAGAAGTGGCTCTGCAATCAGTAACTGGAAAAAAAAAACCCTGACAATCCAGCTTATTAAAAACAGTTTTTAAACAATAGCAGCAGCAATAACAAAATAGCTCTGATAAGGACATTACAAGCTCATTGTCAAGAGATCTCTGAATTCCTCTGAACTTGAGTCCCCAAGCTCCTGAGCTCCTCAGCAATCAAGCAGCTCATCTCTTTGAGCACCAGCTAATATGCCAACAGAAAACAGAACAAAGTTAAGCTGAGGAAGAATAAAAAGAGCAGCTAAATTCATCTTCTGTTTGGGACATTTGGAAACTCTTCTCAGAGCAAGAGGGGCTCTGAAAGATCAGGACTAGGAAGAGATGCTCTGTGTGCAGTACAAGGGCCCTTGCTTTCCTGTTCTGAGAACAGGCTGCTTATGAAAACATGAGCATCTGGGATAAATGTTTTTAGGGGATTTGAAATGGGAAATAGAAATTCATTTCCCAGCTCCTGTTTAAACAGAGTTGTGGTCACCAATGTCTAAAGGCTGTCACCACCTAGAGGCTTTTTGAAAAGATGTAGCCCTGTAGAAAAGCAAAGTGCTCAAAGCCAGGCACCTAAATCTAGGCTTGTGTGCCTAACACAGAGAAAAGTGAGCCTTGTAACCCAGCAGCCTCTCTGCTGACCAGCACAAGGAGATGGATGGTCTCAGCCCACAAAAGCCACAGGCTGGCAGAGCAACACAAACCTGCTCTTAAAAGGATGCCACACAGACAGCTGCCACCAGGGCTTCCAAACATTCAGTGCAGCAGCTGAGAGACCTTCTTAGATATCAGAGTTTTCAGGACTTAAAGATGTCATTTTCTGAAAGATTAGGTCTCATCTGCATTGCTCAGCTTAAGCACAGACTCACTTGTGTGTTGAAGTCATGACAAATACCAGGAATCTCAGTCAAATGTAGAAAGGAGCTCAACTTCAGGAAAAAATAGGAACTTCTAAGCACAGATGAACAAACATTATTTTTTAAGAACTTAATGACAAGTACATATCACCCCTAATATCAGGATCTTAACCAGAATGCAGATTCTGCTACACTAAATTATTGTCCAGCACATGAGGCTATTTTTGGACATTTCTCATCCCATCCTGTCCTACAAGTACTTTAGCAAGAAAACAATACACTACATACCCTGAAAGAAATGTTTCATAAATACACAGATTTATAGCATTTTCTTAATTTTCCTTTTAAAAGTGGTAACTCAGGATGGAGATATGGTCCAGAAATGTGTCTCATTTTTATACTTAACATACTTAAATGATCTCTTGATTTGAAGTTACTCTGGTTAGCAGCAAATAACTTTAATAGGCTTCTTTCTCTGTTATCAGAGTTTCAAGACTTCCACAGAGAAGAGGATTTATCCCTTTGCCATTATTAGAGGAAAGGAGTTAAATCAGGTGGCATTTTGAAGTTCTGTATCTAGAAGCAAGCAGTGAACAGGGGAAATGTTAACTGGCTATCAATGACAGTTCAATTCTATCACAAAAGTTCACTTTAGTTATAAATGAGTTTTTCTGTAACTTCTTAGACTGTCTTTTATGTCAGTCACTCTTAGAATAGAAGGTCCATCCTCTCCAGCTGCTGTCTAGCAGGGTATTCAATTGTATTTTAGAGCCAGACTCTGGTTTCCAGCTTACCCATAGTGACAATTCCTTCCCTATACCTTCAGATCTGACATGGGTGGGACACAACCCCTCTGGAGTGGCCATCAAGGGTTGGGAGGACCATCCAAAAAGAGCAGTGCTGTTGATCTGCCTCTTCACACAAGTCTAGACTCAGACTAGTAGGAAACCAACTTATCTGAAGTTCACCCTCATCATCATTCCAGGAACCCTGACTGATGCCACCATAGGTGCCAACTGCCTTTCTGGTGCATAACATGAAGCTTCTCCTCCAGAAACTAGTATTCTAAGTAAAATTTAGGGGCTGCTTTGGCAGTGTTAGGTTTATGGATGGACTTTCAGGGTCTTTTCCAACGTAACTGATTCTGTGATTCTATATATCTGACTTCAAAGAATTCTTTCTGGCTTGGGCCCTGGATAACTCCAAAATGCATGGGAATTGATGTTCCATCACCAAGTAGCTTAGGACAATCTAAGCACAACTATCTGAAAATGGAGAAGGACACCTCATATTCTGCTCTTATTCAGCATTCAACACCTTCAAGACAGTGATGGCATATGGAATTTGCTGGGGAATTTACTGCCTTCTATGATCCAAGAGGATAGGATTTTCTTAAAAAATGGGAATACTTCCAAGTTTGTTCTGTTAACTCAAGTTTTAACTGCCCTAGATATAGAGCAGGGGATGGTGCAGTCTTACTCTACTGTGCATGTTCTCTCAATGCTGATGACACATCATTTAGACTGATAGGAGTATGCACTTTCTGCTATTTTTAGGCTCCTGCAAACCTGAAGATGGGATAAACAACACTACCTGAGCTGGATAAAACAAGGTAACGTTGAACAGAACAGGTCCTATGAGAAAATTGTGTGGACTGCTGATTTTTATAATCTATTTTCTTAATTTAAAATACATGAGAGCGTATTCTGTGCATCAATGTATCTGTCACTCACATAGGTGACAATTTGAATATATGACTGATGTACAGTAATAAAAACTACTTTTTTTTTTTTTTGGAAAATCAGCCAAGGGAGTCAATGGGGAATTTGATTACCTACTTAAAATACTAAAAATGGCTAAATGCCACTGGAGATGGGCACAAATATTTCACCCCATTGTGAGGTGGAAAAGTGGCTGGTATGGAGAAACCAAGTACTGATGATACTACACAGTAGTAGATATATAATATTAGATAACAGTAGATATATTAGATACCTAATATTCTTTTACCCAAGAATATCTATATATATACTCAACACTCTGCACTGACAAGTTTTCCCAACTCATCTCAACTTTAAGCCAGAGAGCTATTGAAAACAGAGGTGAAAGGTAGATTACTATTTAGCTCTTGTTAAGTTTAACAATCTCCTAATAAATGAATGTCAAGAAAATATTTATTACCAACTTTCCTGTATTTGAAGCAGCTGGTTGTGCCTACAAGAAAGACAGGCACTTTCGTTTAACTCAACAGAGTAATAAATACTCTGGAATAGAGAAGAGCAGGTTCACTTCATATGACTCCCCAGGGTGGCCAGATGAGGCCATGTGAGCTGCACAGATTCCCAGTGCCATAGTCTCCCAAGGAGGGCACCAGGGCGCTCACCTCCATCAGGACCCCCAGGCACCATTTCACCAGCTGTGGGGTGACTCTGAGCACCACTGTAGAAGGATGATCTCCTGTGCTGGTGCTGCTCCAAGAATACAAAACGTTTGTTCTCTTACCTCTGCTGCTGCTAAGATGGTATTTTAATAGCCAGGCTACAGTTACTCAATATAATTTGCAAGACAGAATTGACACAACATTCTTCTTTATGCTCCACTCCATGTTCTGCTGTGCTCTCCCAATCAATCTATGAAGCATCCAGAGTTTGTTTTAATCTTTGGCTGCAATTAAACCTACGGGAAACATGTAAACTTACCCTTCCCACAGGGAATATTATTCTGCAAGCCACTGACTAACCACCAGATAAAACACCTAAATGACACCAGCATCAATTTTTCACAAAGCAGGACTAAGATGAACATCTCACAGTAATAAAGTTAATTACACTTGCTGGATAGAATGAGGAAAAAAAAACACCCAGAGAATTCAGTAAGGGATGCTAAGATCTGTAATGCTTAAATAGCTAAATGCAATTAAAAGACTCATTCTTTAGTCATCAGCATTTTTGCAGCTCTACTGCAGGACATAAGCACTGGAGCCAGTGCACTGTGACAAGAGAACAGATTTCTGCTTTGCTCTACTGCTGACAATCCTTTATCTACAGGATGTTTGTTTAATGTTTGGGTTTGGTTTTTTTATAGATGAACTTGCAAAACTGGACAGTCACATGAGTGTAAAAATTAGTTGCCATTTCCTAAAGCAAATACTTATCCCATCAGATCATATATTATTTTTAGATTTGTCCAAGAGAATTTTAATGCCAAAGGACAATTAGGGATCTTCAGATGAAGCAAGAACATACCTGAAATTTCCAACATGTGTTTGTCAGAATGCTGCCAAGCATACCCAGGCTGGGTTCAGCACAAATTTCTTTCCCTCAGGAGTTGTGGTTCACAGGATCAGGGTGTCTCAGAGCAGATTTGTTTAATCTCAAACATATGAGCACAATAAAGCCTATGCACAGAAACAGCTTAAAAGACTGAAGCCCCCTGAGCCCATGGCTAACTCACCTGTGCTTTGTCACACCCAGAAACCTCAGAAAGGCCCAAATGCTCCATGGTTTGGAGTCACCTCCAACATGTTTCTTAGGGACAGCCATGACAGCTCTTCAAGACAAGTTCACTAAACAGATCTGTTACTGTAGCCCTTTCTCTAAATAATTTCATATCTACCTTAGGAAAATAATTGTGTCATTTTGGCCGGAGCTTAAAGGCACACCCTCCACACATACAATTCTTTTCACCTCTTGGTCTGCATATCATGAGATGTTTTACTGGGATCCTTTGAATTACATTTATTAGTTAGGGCCAGTTAAGCACTGGTTACTGGGATAAACAAGCCCTGCTGACCAGTCATTTTGAAACTGCTACATCAAGTCACAAACCTATTCCACAAGCCAAGGGCACATGTGAATACTAAATATTCCTTTATTATAAAAACAAGCCCATTAGAGCAAGCAGATAGAGAAATTACCATCTTCCACCCATCAGCACCATGCAATCTGTTACCTATCACCACCTTGCACAAGTCTTTCTACTTTATCTCATCTGCTCTCATTAAATAATTCCTTGTTACTACATTGCAACATATAGTTCAGCTCATCTACCTAACTGCTTGTTGAAATAGGCATGTACTCTTTAATTACCATAGTTTCATTATTTTTACAGCTAACTTTGCAATTTGTTGCTAATTAAAATCAATTCTAGGACACAGCTTCACACAATTATTTTTTGGGAAAATATCCTGACATGATTACCATTTTCATCCAAAAAACAAACAAGGTCACTATAATTTTCTACACATTAGGCTGGCTGCCATGCATCAGTATAGCAACAGCTCATTTGCTACATCAAGTAGCTGAATGTTAAACAAGCAGGACTTGTCAAGTCTTCCCTGTCTATATGTCCATTAAATCTAAAACTAAAATAAAATTTTTAAAAAAATGCAAAGCAAAACAGAGTCATCATCTTATTTTGGTTTCTACAATCAGATATGAAATTAGCTTGGTTGCACAGTAACTATAAAAATTAGCCACTTATCATTATAAGATTGTTACAGATCTTACAGTTAGGCAATAAAAAGCAGAAACCTGTTGTAGGGCTTCCAGAGTTACCTACAAGAGCTCTCAGCAAGATGAGATTACAGATCAATGACAGCTCTGCTGTGAGCCAAATTATGGCTGACCCTGAGCGAGTATAAAGAAGTGTGAAAAAGGTGCAATACCTTTCTTTTTCCTCTGTTCCCTGTCCACTCAACACCGTGCTGGGCAGAACCCTTCCAGCTTTCTCAACCACTTTTTTTTTTTTTTTTTTTCAGTTTGACATCTAATAAAGCTTCTTCCTTCTCCTTACAATGAGAAGTTTTGTTTGAATGTGGGATGGGCCTTTCTATGTTCATAGAATCTGCAGCACCTCACACCAATATCTGATTTTGAATTAAAAAGCCAAAATGTCCCACTTTTAAGAACTGAAACACTTCTAACCAGGCTGAAGCTACTTATTGACCACCACTCATTCTTCTCCAAACTGCAGCTATCCCTGAAAAGTGTTTTGTACTATTTTCTTCTTGATTTGACAGTTGGTCACCAGGAGATTCCTTTTCCCTTTGACAATTTTAGGCACCTCAATACATTTCAAGTTATAAGACTAGTTTGCAAGGATCTCCACATTATCAATCCAAGAAGACCAGCTCCTTTATAGAGGGAAGAAAACCAGTCCTCATAGGTGGGAGTGCTCTGGTTTGCCTGAGGACCAGCCAAGCAGGGGCAAAGGCAGCAGTAACACCCCAGCACTGCAGTTAACACACTCCCAATTACCTGAGGTGCTTTCCCTACTGCACTGCTATTTTCCCCAAAGCTGATACTATCACCTGCTGCTTCTGAAGAGCCATGAGGAGTGGCCTATGACAAATTCACCCACCCTTTTTCAAGCTGATAAAGCCACTCAACACAGTGGCAAGGCCTAATGCAGGCAGAACAAGTCATGTCCAGCTTGGTACTATCAAAACAAAAAGAAATGCTTTAAATAAATGCTCTCAGCTACCAAACACACACTTAAAAAATGTGATCTGTGTGGCCCAAGAGATGGGTTAGAGAACTCCAATACTCACACTTCATCATTTCCAGTGTCATCTGCTCATTTCACAGAATAACTCATAGCATGGAAGGGAAGCAGTGGAAGTTTTGCAAAATAAATACTCCTACATCTGTCGACAGCTTCTAGGCATCCAGCAAAACAGAAATCATTTGTTTTCAAACTGCACATTAAGGCTCAGAAGGGATGAAATTACCATCTACATCATCAAATAATGCAGTATTTGTAATATGGCAGCATCTCAACACCATGAACAGGTTCATAAACAGAACCTGTGAAGGGACAGAAACACAGATCCTGCTCTGAACAGATCATTAGCATTACAAACCAGTGAATCATTGTTTCTGCCATCAAGAACTTGACTTAAATTGTGGACACAAATAACTAGAGACAAAGGCCCAGATCTTTTTCTGCTGTTCTGGCTTTGCAGGCTGGAGCCTTACAATTACAGAGTCCACTCCACTGACAGAAATGCACATCTACTCTCAGCTGAAGGAGGAAGGATTCTGTAGATTCATACAGTCTTTCCCTGTTTTACATCTTACCTCTTTGGAGCATGCAGAGTGTCCAGCTCATAAAACCTTTCAAAACATGGATGGGCTAGAAGAATTAGATTTAAAAAAAAAATAAAAATAATAGAGTATCAGCTTGTATAATTTTGGGTGAAATTCAGCTCTTCATAAAGATTAATATTTTATTTTCCATTTTCAGCACTTGCAAATGGTTAAGACTTCATCCTAGGACCCAAAACATGATAGTTAAAACAAGTAAGTTTTTCTACCCTTACTGTGTCCATAGTAAGTGATGAGGCTGAGGCAATACTGACTGTCCAGCTACCTGGAGGTACCAACAGCTTGTAGCTACAATGGTTCAAAATGACCATACTGTCCTTTCCACATGGTGGTAGCAGTGGGGGCTAAGGGAAAACCCACCTCAGGCAGAGTTATGTATCTTATTTCTGTCATCAACGAGACCTACATTGCTGTGAAATTTAAGCTGTAACATAAGCTGCTGATATGTACGTACAGGCTATAAACAACTGGCTCCTTTCAGAAATAAGGACTGTCACTTTTATTAAGCAGGACAAATCAATAAAACATGAGGAGAGACACTGAGAAAACTTATGTTCCAGCTACTATAGCAACAGCTTTTTAATCAATAGGGAGAATGCAAAAAATATACAACGCAATGGACAACACAGCTGCAATTACTACTTCATGGGAGCCCATGCTTCATTTGCATTGTGACATCCAATCAGTCAGAATTAAATTTTGTGTGCTACCCTATGTCCCCAGACCTCTCTTTCAGCTAATCTGTCACATCCTTTACAGAAGTGTTACAAATAAGATTTATCAAGATGACAAATAGAGCTTTCATTCCTACTGTGCTCCGCGCTTGCCGTGCTCAGGGTACAATCAGCAGCTCAGCTGCTAAGCAACAAAAAGAAACAGAAAGAAAAAGCCTCTCCTCACCTCCAACCCCCATCAGAAATGCCCATCTTTTGGCATACCGAGCGGGAAGAACTGACATGAGCAAGGGAATCAATTGCACTGTGGATGGAATAATTTTACCATGATGTTTATTTGCCACGTCTCTGATTACCAACAACCTCTGACTTGCTGTGTCCTACAGCAAGTTCCCATTTTCAAAACCGTGTTCTGTTCCTCCTTTTTTTCAAAGCTGACTCATAAAATAACTGCTCCCTTGGGGCAACATCATGTCTGCTGCTGCCCTCACCACCGCCCTGCTCTGACACTTTATGCTTTGCCGACGCGTCTCCTCGATGCTCCTGTTCCCTCAGCCAGCAGAGCACGCAGACAACCCACGGATCCTGGAGCTCAGCGATGGTGTTTCAGAGTAAACTACTTCTGAATGATTCTTAAACTACTATTACACCTATTTCAGATTTCCTCATCTCCAATCCTCGTCAGAATTTACTACACGTTCCACTTAATACTGATACTCTGCTTTGTACTATTGTATTTTCACTAACCTAAGCACTGAATTTGCCAGTCCTGCCATATATCCTTACAACACTAAGTGATGTTTTGCTCTTCAGCCAGCAAGATTCTTACCACCAAGTGAAATGCAGGGGAAAAGTTTGAAGACCACCACAGTTTGTATCTGCAAGTCTAAAACTGGCCACAGCAATAGCCTTTGATGCAACAGCAGTAGGTATATAGCCAAAATAACTTCAGCTCCATCACAATGCCCTTGACAGTCAAGTGAAAAGCTGGTAGCTGAGTTTAGAAAGAAGTCATGGCAAGGTAACAAGTTTCCATAAGCTGATAGGTCCAAGCTGCCTCCCTGCACTTGGTCTTTGTTCCTGGAAAATACTGACAACACACTGAATTTATTCAGTTTCCTTTGAGTTTAAATAAATTGGGTCACAAGTTTGCACTTGAAATTTCATCTACTTAAATATCATTTATAGAATAAACTATGATGCATATTTACTATAATTTTCTAGGTTCAGCTTTTCTCAACATTCTATTATATAGCAGACTTACCACAGGACTTATCACAGGTTACAGAACAAGCTCCAGTAGAGCAAAATAGATGGCTCTGTCTACAAACATTGTTATGAATGGGATGATTTAGTAAAACAACAGCTTAGAGACACATTTAGGAACCTGAATATTATCTAAAGAGCTATGTGAGCTCTATCTACATTTTAAGTGATAGTTTTTAGCTGGCTCCTAATAACAGAAGTACAGATGCATTCTTTGTTTCAAATGCTGGATAGCATAACCCATCTGAGAAATTTCCCAGCTCTGATCTGCACTGCACCTAAGTACCTCCCAGTCTTTCATATACTTCTCTGAGATTCCTTTTAACCAGTCTTGGCCCTGTTACTGTATGTGAAGGATATCTTTCATCCTACAGCTGAGCATATCTCTCCAAACAGCCAAGCTGCCTGACTGCCATCACCAAGCAGCATCGAGAGTAGTGCTGTACAAAGCTACACTGTGATGGACACAGATGGTCTTTGGAAGCTCTGCAAAGGAAGGGCTAGTAAACAGGAGAGAAATACAAATTTCAGTGCATAGGCCATAGCCCTCTGAAGATAGCATTACAACAGTCACCAAACACCTTCCAGCATCTCCAGTCTCCAGGCAGCAATTGTCTGCAAGGGCCAAAGCCAGCTGCAGCAGAGGGACTATGAAGGAACACCTGTGCTCAAAGTAAATTTCAGACTTGAAGTCAACCTTAAGACCAGATTCATAGCAGTAACACTCTTGGTGCCCTCTGCCTACACCCCTGGGAGATCTGGTCACATTTGGCATCGTGACAGAGACCCAAAGTGCCACCTCTACAGTCTGAATTGGTTGACACAGGTGGACCTGAGCAGGATACATCTGAGCCATACAGCAGATATTATATGTTCAGCTCTTCCTAACCACAACCTGGATGGTTTGAGGTAGAACCAAATTACCAGTCACCATGACATGCAGAGAGAAACCATGGGGCCCAATGTACTCAACCATTTTTGGACACACTCTTCAGTTCATCTGAAGACCCGGCTTTGTTCTTTCAATAGATTCTAGATCAAAAACCTTCTAAGGACAGCTGGTTTGACTTTGCTTCATGGTCTGCATCAGCAAGTAGCTAGAGAGCTTCCTTATTGAAATTTATACATATTAGAAGTGCCAGAAAGCTACCTTTGAGTCATGTTGATAAATCCTTGTTTAATAGCTGTCAAGGGAACATGACAGATTAGCCAGAGGGGGGATCTCTGGGCATCCAGCACTCAGAGGCGTATCATGTACGATAAAATGCAGATGTAAGGAGTGATCACATCGTGGTGCCAGGCAGCATCATGTCTGCCCATAACATATGGATATCAACCTGCATAAGAAAAGGGGAATTATAAACCTTTACAGTGTTATCATAGGCAGAGTGAAGCTCTGGAGCCTATTTTGGCTGCAGAAGTTAATAGGACAAAACCTCACGTGTTGCCTCACCAAGAAGAAAGCAAACAAAGCCTGGAAAAGTTCTTTGGTCACCAGTGTTGCCATGAGGGGTTTACCTTCCTACTTCTGTCAACTATTCACTGTACCTAGGCAGTTACATGAAGTAGATTAATTAAACATACACAAGCTTTGGCCTTTAGACCAAACATACAAGAAAACAGCATTTTTTCCCTATTCTACTGTTGCTGTCCTCTTGAATCCCAAAGGTTAGATTACTGGAACGCCAGGATGGCTTTTAGGCAGGTGTCTACATACAACATTTGAACAACTTTTCCTCCTGTGCTGTATCTTTGTGTCGTGTAATGCTCAGAGTCTTGCACGGAAAATTACTAAATCCAGATGTAAAATTTGCAGATAACATCTTTACACACAGAACAAAAAAATCCCAGTGGGGATATGGCACGAGCCTCTGCTGTATAGCAAGTTTAATCTTCCTGAATAATTGTTTTCCTTCCCATCCCACGCTGCTGTATTTTTTCTCTATCTTAATTTATTTTAATAAAACATACGTTTGTTTGGAAACAGTATATATTATTGAGCTGTTCCTGGTTTAGAAAACAGAATCATTAACATGATATAGCACACAAGTGCATCTCTAGTTCATGGTATTTTCTGCTTTGTCAGTTTGACTCAGTCTGTTCTAAATTACACAAGCTATTTTTAATGGCCTTTTTGCAATTCAAATCTGCATTCTGTAAGTATAACTGAAAAGATAACAGTTCATTTCCAGTCTTGCACTCAAATCTGTTGAAGAAGCTTTAGTAACCATTGAGAATTCTGTTATTTAAACTGCCTTTTTAACTGCATTAATTTAAAAACAAAATTTTCTTTATAAAGGTAGACCTATAAAATGAAGTGAAAAAAGGTGAGGCTTGATTCACAGTCTTTTACATGGGCCTGAAGGCAGACAGGTTCCAAGAGAGACCAGTGAGATGGATGCTTTATGACAGTAAATTTGAACCAGAGCTCAGTCAGTGGAAATATTTATCCCAAGCCTGTTGTGTCAGGGTAATAAAAGCATCAAGTCTCCATGGCCAGAGCTCCAAGGTTAGACTCTGAAAACCACCCTTGATAAGTCTCTTCTGGATTTTTCCAACTCTTTACCTTTTCTCTCTCTCCCTTGCCTACATCACACACTGGAGAAGTACCCTACATATTTTTTTGGAAATATCTCTATTTTCCCTTACATCTCTTGGGTGTACCATAAAGTTGCATCAAAGTGGAAGGCACGACACAGAACAAAATCAGCTCCCTCCCTGTACACATTTCTGCTTCTTTGACTGAAGCCTTGGATCAGGTCACGAATCACAGAGCATTTTGTCCTAATTCAAAGTGATAACTGTAAAAGAAATTTGTAATGTATATAAAATTGCCTTAGGTAATAATAGATTTCCTGACTCTGCATAATGCAGTGTTAGAATAATTACTACATGTGCAGCGCTGCAGGGCCGTAGAAGAGCTGGTGTCAGGGAACACTTCTGAACAAGGCTCTGAAAACAGCTGGTAGCAAAGGAAGCTGCCACAGACAGGGCATCACATTGAGCACTGGCACAATTCATTCGGCACAGCCTGACATGATGTTATCAGTAATTAATTCCCAGTTACAGTGATCACCTTCCATGGACCATAAGAATCAGAGGTGCCTCTGTGTCATTGCAAAATCAATATGCAGGTTAATCACTGGCCTTTGGGTTTCTGACAGAGTTTTGTGGCAGACTCCAGAATTGTGATTTATGAGACTGTATCAATAATTAGAATTACTGAGTCTTGTTAAGATCTCACAGCTCAACATCTTTGTGATGGAGAGACTGGATCAGTCTGGCTGAACTGGCAGCGATCAACAAGGTTGTACATGGGATGGTGCTTGGAAAGGATAGTCATGCTGGCAAGATTGACAGCATGACAGTTTGAAGGGCATTGGGCAGTGGATTGGAGTTTGGGTGCCAAAAGGAGTAGGTGTTCCTAAATCACTCTCAGTTTTATCACCAGACCAATTCATAAACTCCCCCAGCCCACGAGTTGGTTCACACCTCCTCTGTGAGCATTGCTTAGCTGCACTAAGAGAATTTAACATATGAGATCAAACCCATTACTATATAGTCTTCTATTAAAATGCCTTCACAGCTGCATATTCAAGAGGTGAATAAGCAGAACAAGGTTTAGTAATTATAAGACCATGTTAAACTCATTCTGGGTTACTCTGATTTAGAAGATCATGACGAAAAAATGTATAATTGAAAAGTGCCCTAGTACAGCAGCAGGGCTCCTACACTCCCTGGATTCCCAAGGTACCTGTGGATGGAGAAAGCTTTCATGTCAAGACTCTCATTAGACATGCACAAGGCTTTATAAAAATAAAGCTTGCTTTTGAATTCTGAAGCCATAAAAATATAATTAGCAGAAAAAGAGGGTATAAGCAAACCTGCCTGGGCATTCACATATTCAAACTGACGTGGGCATTGAGAGCCACAGGAATCAATGAAGATGCTGTGCCCAGCTTGAGCACTGTCAAGGACACCCAGGCTTTATGTCCCACTCACTAGCACTTAGTTTAGATCCATTTCACACACGTTGCTTTAATGGGCCATGGGAAGCAAATCTGCCAGTGATGCAGAGGAAGAACAGGACCAGATAGAGTTTGACCCTAAAAAAACCCATGTACGTTAGCAGCAGCAGAAGAGAGCAGTTGCTGAAACTATTGATTTTTAATTAATGTTCACTCTTCAATTACTTACCTTTTATAACTAAATCACTGCTAAGGTGAATGCTGGAGCATCCCTAGAAATTAGTATGCTCTTCCTATGTGTCTCCTACCTTGAACATTTTATCCTTAAAGGGAAGTTGGACAACTTTAGAACAGTTCTTAAACTTCAGAATGCAACCCAAAGTTTCCAGTGGGTTTATGTTGCAGGAAGATGCAGAGGATAATTACTGGGCCAACTGCACTCACAGCTAAGAAGTCTCATTCTAACACATTAAACAAGGACTGCTGATCTCCTCCCAAGACAGAAAATCTTCTCTTTTAACTGAACTTTCTGTAGATTTATTATTTGACAGAGAGACACAACTGGGAGTATCTACTTAGATTGTCACAGTTTAGGGTGGAAATGAAACAATTTTTCTTACAGGAGACAATACCAAACCATAGACAGACATGACCATAATCCAATTACCATAACAATAGGCAGCATTCACCCCTTTTTTCTCTACTGTGTAGCTTAGAATATATGCAGTCTGATCTACAAGCACATACTCTTTACTGATCCCAGGTGTGGAGGAGGATCTGCCACCTGTGCTAACCTCTCAAGAAGGGTTACACAGTGTGCAAGCAGGAGATCCATGCTATTCATTTCTGACACAAGTAAACACAGAATGATTCTCACAGCCATCCTGAGCTGGGGCTGCAAACAGTACCAAATGCTGTCAGGCAAGGAGACAGAAGCCTTGCCAGGAGGAGGGAAATACTGAAAAAAAGGGGACATTTATGGCATTCTTTAGGTATGAAGTGAGCAACAACTTTAAGGAGAAGGAGCATCTTTTGATGCTAAAACCACCACCTCTTCCTTGCAAAGCATCTTTTAGTTTTGTTGGTTACAACAGCACTAATACTATGCTATGAAGGTATTAGAAAAACTAAACAGGATCAAGTCATCACAGCAATGCCTGCTAAAACAAGAGAAAAAATAAAAACACTGGAGGCAAAAACATCACAGATTTAAGTAGAGGCAGAGGAACTTTCTCCAAAATCAAGGCTCTCACAAGTTCACAATGGCATAGACTGTATTTTCCTCTTTGTGCCTTGGTTTCTTCCTTCATCCTGCCCAGCTGTCCCAGCCAGACACTGCTGTGAAGATGAGTAGCTCTCATGATGCCAAAGAGGTCAGGTCTCAGGAGAGCTCTGCTCCACAGTGTGGGCTTTCCCCTTTGCCCCACAAGGATCTCTGCAGAGGTTTCCTTTGGCAGCTACCCCAGCTTTGCTCTGATTTTTGTGAGCATGCAAACCCTACGTTACATGAATCAACATTTCCACCTGGCATTGGTGGAGAAAAAAAATAAATAAATTAAATATCTGTGTCCTGTGCCACTGGGCTACAAAACCACAAATGCCCTGCTTCTCTCAAAAACAGGATCTGGGTTTTAGAGAAATTTCTGAACCTCAGGGACCATTTCTGTCCATGTGAGTTGCATTTCCCTCTGGAACATGCACCTCACCACGTTACAGTGCACTGCTGAGCACTTACCACAGGTGTTCTCAGTCCTCTGCTTCAGTCCCTTCAGCAGCAGCACTTCAATATCCTATTTCTCCTCTTTGGCTTTGCTGCTGAATAGACATTTTTTCTCCAGTTGCTTAACTTTTTTTTTTTTTCTCTCCTCGAGTCAGCTCACTGCACCATCTATCTGAGCAGTCATTCACTAAGGAGTTCTTCACTCCTAAGCTTATTATCTCCCATTTATCTGCATTGAGCTGTGCTGCCCTATTACAGCCCAGGTGCTCAAAATTAATCCTCCTCATGTATCAGATGAAATTGTTTCTCATTATCTGCTCGACTCCCAGTTCACCACCATTTGTAAAACTAAAACCTACTTCTCCTTATTATTAATCAAGACTTTTTTTGGGGGTGACAAAAAGCCATTGTGTCCCAATCTGAATAATCTAAAGCAGTTCAAATAATATTTTCCTGCTGTCCAAACTTGAATGCTTCCACTATTTTATTTTCCCTTCCCCCTGAAGTCCTGCTCTGTAATCAGTCTTTTGAAACAAGAATTTAATGCATATTTCTCTAACCTGTACTCTCTCCTTATAGCCAAAGGTTCTCATGGATCAATATTTTACATGATCATTTCAATTATAGCCTGTGCAGCTGCTCTAGGAGCCCAAATAAAACAATTTCCTATGGCTTTTTTTTTTTTTTTTAAATGGATTTGTGATTTAATTTCCTTACTTGCTCACTACCTGGACCACCCTTTTTCTAGCCTTATAGATATATGTTCATTTAAACCAATTTCTCTAACTTTATTTTGTTGCAGACTGAGGGGCATGGGGCTTCAAATCTGTGTAATTTTAAAATGAAATGTGAATTACCTTACAATTTGCCTCTGTTTTAGTTCTACTGGATAACTAAGGCAGTAATAACCCTTCGGTAAAAATGCACATTTCCCTGCTTTGATTAACTGCCTATAATTACACCACTTCAATTAGCTATTCACAATTCACCACACCATTAAATCTGAAACATATGTGGGCTCTTTCCACGACCCTCCCCACATCCTTATCCTACATAACCCTGATTAAAATCAGCTTAGGAGAGCTCTCTTGGGGCAACACAAAGCCTAAGTCTTCTTCACATGCCAGAGGTGCACAGAGAGCAGAATACCAAGACAGCAGCTTGCAGGAGATAAGAAATGCCTCTTGTGGGCAAACCTACAGGAGACTTCAAGGCCACAGTATTCTGATAACATTCCCTGTACATATGGTTGTCTTTAATCAGTGAGAGTACAATCATGACCTTGGAGACAGGATAACTCTCAAATTATAAGACAGATAAGACCCAAATTTGAGAAGCTGCTATTGCTAGCCTGCTGACACCTTTGGTCTCCAGCTCCAGAACTTGCAGGAACACTTTCAGAGCACTCATTTTATACTCATGATTCCCATTCCTTCCACTGTATCTACTTTTAAAATAAGGAGGAAGGAAAGGGAGAAATTAAAAAATGACACATATTTGAAATTTAATTTAAGAATGGCTTTGTTCCAGAAAAGAACAATTTGAGTTTATTCAGCCCCCCCAGTTACCAAAAAGCACCTCGGGCCTGGCTGAAGGGCAGGGGTCTCTCTAGACACCTCAGCATGCGAGGCCTCTCACTAACACACCATCCCTTGAACATTCCCTAGTGCATCCCTTCTGCTGACAGACCTCCGAAGACAAATGAATGGGTTTGAAATCTGCTGACAACAATTTTCTGAATTTAGGATCATGAATTAGCTGGAAATAACTCCCTACTGGGTCCCAAACGCTTTTGGACTAAAATTGATTAAAAAAACTTGCCCCAAACTAGACTAGTATTCATGGCAGCTCTCCAAAGGCACTGCCAGAGCTGGCCCAAAGGCTGCTTGTCTTCCCTGTGTGAAGCCATAGCTGCCCTCTGCTGTCCACTCTCTCCCCTCCTAATGCTGGTGCACACACTGTCCTTGGACAGATGCTCTACAGCTGTAGCAAATGCACCTTCCACAGAACTCCATACAACCCAATTTTCCATGACCATACCATGCTATTCTAGGTATACTTTAATGAAAAGCTATGCTTCAAATAGAGCAAAACACAGACTGTCTAGAAAATACAGTTAAAATATGCATAAGACAAAGGAAATTTGAAGTGCAGACAATTTCATCAACCATTTTTTCAGAGCAATTTTCTCTTTTGAGAGGAAAATAGACCATGAAGAAGATGGTGCATCTTGAAGATGCAATGACTTTCGTGGAGATATATTTGACACAAAGTGCTGAGCTTAATACCACAGTCTAGAAGAGATTCTGTAGTCTTCATTATGCAGATGATCTAATGTCACTTCTGCTTTGAGTCATGGCAGCCCACCTGCAATTCAGAAAAACCTAATCCTCTCAGGCTTGAAATCCAAGCAGTACCAAACCTGGAAATCAGGGCAGAGAATCCATAATATTATATCATCAGGAAGGAAAGGGAATACGTTGAGGAAAATTGAAAAATATCTTGGCTTAATTTAGACCCAAAATTGAAGTAATCAATTTATACAATGCAAAGTCAATAATGAAATGTGACCCATGTAATTCTATGGCACATTTCCACAGTCACACCCCTGTTTCAATGAACAATATTTCTTGTTTACCAAAAAACAGTTTTGAAAGCACTTCTGTCTTATATCTTCAAGGGTTGATGTTACAGACATGCTTAAAAGCTGCAGAAGACATAGTTCCAGACAAGATGTCTCCTTTTTGTGCATATGGATTTCTTCTTCTCTCTCACTGGCTTTTTAACAGACTGCTAAGAAGAAGGGCTATTGTGAGTATCTGAAGCAGGCAAAGCCATTATCACTTGTTCTTTACAGGACCTTCAATGCAGCTAAACTTAATGGAGTGGCAGATGATTCCTAGAACATTTGGCAGCACTACATATAAAATCAACCTTGAATATTTAGTCTCTCAAGAAGTTAGAAGAAAGCATTAGGAACCATCTCTCAGCCAATACTCACTCCACTCCTGCAATCCCTCTGCTTCACATCTTCAAGATCCATTGACTTCAAATGGGGCAATGCCAAATTGAACAAGTTCTATCACACAAGAAATAACAAGTCTTGTTATTACACTGATGGAGAAATCAGATGCTGGCTCTCCCACAGTCTAACATTGTTACCACTAGGTTTTTAAAGACCATAAAGCCCTAAACTATTTGTGAATTTGCTCAAACTACCAACTGCAAGAACCAATCTGTTTTGAGCCTACCCTGGAGTCCCATCTAAATCCAGTACAACTGAACCTTTTAACTAAAGTTTCCTTTCTAACCAACCTACCGCAGTAGAAGTCTCTGGAGAATTCTGGTGTGTGAGTTTAGATTTGCCTGGTTTTCCTTATAAGCCTTGACTTCTAGATTATTAAATATATATATATATATATATATTCCTACAGATTTGTGTCCTTAAAAGTATGTGTTCATCATGGATATCAGCTCCAGAAGACTGAAAATCTGACCGTATTCTACAGGGTGTTCTCCCCTCAAGCTTCTCCTGCCTCTCAGCCAGGGTCCTTTCCCTAGAACTGAACAGAAAAGAAGGACTTAGAGCAACAACAGGTTGAGCTCAGACATCGACTCAGGGGAAACAGGGTGACTCATGAAACACAGGTTATACAGAGAGATTGCTAGAAATAAAACAAGGAATGAAGGTAGAGAGTTTGGCACCTGAATAAGAAACAGCTCCTGCAAGAGAGGAGAGCTAAATATAGAGCTCCTCTGTAACACCAGGTTAAGTCACTGGTGCCTTTCAAAGGAATGTGATGAAATCCATGGGGATCTATTACAGAACTCTGACAGTAAGTTGACCAGAAGCCAACTACCACTCTCGCTGCACTCATCCCAAGATGACTGAATTCCAATTTTACCCATAAATAACAGTCTGGCCAAGGACTTAGAAAGAAAAATGTCGGCAAGCATCCATCTCAACATAATTCTGTTGGAAACAAGCTGACTTCGAAAGTTGGCAATAAAACTTGTAAAAAACCCTCTGACTTCAAAATACATCACTAAAAACCCCCTAAACTAGGAGGAATGTTGGGTTTGGGATTTTTTCTTATGTCCTTTTGAGACAGTTTTTAAAAGACACCTTTTCAGTTCTGTTGTGGCAGTACAAATTATGCTACAGGAGAGAGCATGTCAGGAACAAATTGTCATAGGGTTACCTTGTGATTTAAAAAAAAAAAAAAGGTAGATTGAGGATAAGAACAACTATTTGTGTGTTTGGAATCCACTGTTCAGAGTATTAAATAATTTCATGCATATGCCAGTATGTGTTTTATCTGTCTGGTCAGTTTATGGCATCTGATCTACACGGGGTGAGGCAGACAACCCAAGGACAACAGACCATTATTTCCAGCACAATAAAGATGATGCTACTCTAAACAAAGCTGCAGCTGAGTACCCAGTCTGTTTTTCTTTTGAAATCTCCTTCCTCTCCACAACCTTTCTCTCACTTTCAGGTTTCCATCCAGAAGGGGCTCCCAAGTCCACTTTAATGCAGTAGCCTTCTAACTCTGTTGGAGTTCAGGGATCCCTCTCTTTTTCAATTTTGGATCTCACCTGTAGTCAACAACATCCAAATGCACCCTGCTCACACCACCAGCTTCTTAACCACTCTCTTAGCAGGCTTTTCTTCTCCATCATCAGACTCACCTTCTCTTGATTTCCACCTCTCCTCCTCAGTACCATGATGCTTCACGGTCCAAAAACTGTGCTTTCCACCTTGCTGGTTTTTATACTCATTCTCCAGCCATTGTCTGCCACCCTATTCAGCCCAGCTTTCATCTTCATGATTAGTCCACACTTATTTGCCACTTACTTTCATTACAATGAATAGGAATGTGGAATAGAAGTATTTTTTAGCAAATGAAAAGTACATTTATCTTCAAAATATCTTCAGTGGAAATGACCTATCAACTCAATAGAGTTGTCAGGGTTCCAAATGGTACCAGACTACACAAGCTGAGCATCTGGTGTCATTTTGTCCTGAAAAATATTCTCCTTTATTCTGAATTTGAAATACATATTATTTACACAGAGAACAAGCATCCTTAGGAAAACATGTGCCTCAGTGTGCCAAAGAAGCAGCAACCACAAGAAACTTCTACAGAAGAAGTTGCCATTCTTTAAAACAAAATCTACTAATTTTTGGTTATAAAGTCATCACTCTTAAAAAGGATTCCACATTATTCAGGAGACTTTTGGTGATCTGTTGAGTCGTCCTCAAGGCTAATCAGAATGCCTTGAAGGTAGCTAGCTCAGCAACCTGCCAGACAAGCGATTTTAAACAACCTCCTTGTCTGTTATTAGGAAGGAAACTATCAAGGGGAAAGGAATTTTCGAAGCAGAGCATCTGAATTTTAAAGAATATGTAACTTTCACTTGAGTAGCAATTGCATATTGCAAAAAAAAATATGTTCTTCAGCAGCAGTAGGAAAGGTTGTTTTGACTCAGAGCTTCCCTCAACTTTGAAATAACTAGCACTGCATTTTTTCTTATCCAGGATCATATCATACTGACTGTACATTTCACTGCACATATTATTAAATGCACTACATGAAATTCTTTTCAGTTAAAACAGTAATTTCCTAAACATGCTCCTTTATTAGTAGTACAAAGACCAGCAAAATTTCTTGCCATTTTTACATTTATCTAATTTAATATCCAAGTGATTTAAGAAACCACTTACTTGCATTTGGCAGCTAAATTCAAATTTTTGCTTACTACTGTGTCTACAGTGTATTTAATCTAAATTTATCATTAAAAGGCCAGCCATATTAACTCTACTGGGTTAATGCTGATAGCTCATCATTAGAAAGGAACATCCTATGTGAAGCTTAAATATTTTCTACTACTAATATTAGAGAGACACTAGTAATATTTTATGTCAGCTCTGCCACATAAATGAGAAAATTATTTTACTCACCAGAAGTAAGAGCAATTAGAGAGTAAAACTCAGCAAAACAAGATGCTTAGATATTTGCATAGCATTACACTCAGTCACTGCTCTGTACACCAGTGTTCTTCTGACTTCTCTATGCCAAGGGCCACACAAAGCAGATGAAAATCTGGCTTAATGATGCTGGCTCAAATCTGAAGAGTGGCCACAAGATTTTGAATCTGATGTAAAAACTAAATTTGCCCAGATATTGTAAAATAGTGAGAACTAACACAGATGCTTCAATAACCTTTCTAGGAGTCACTGTTGTTCAATGTGGAAATGTCAAGCATGAAATGCAGCCAGTACTCAAAGAATCCTTGTGCAGGAAGTTGTAGACATTCTTCATTTCTTTGCCTTAATAAATCAACATGCAAGAATTATTCAGTGCACTTGAAAATGGTGGCAGACAGCTTCAGATCAAGAGCATGCAAGATGTCTGAGAAAAGATTTTTTCTTCTTTCCAAGATGGACCATTTTCTTTAAAGCAGGAGTTCAAAGAACATTGTGTCACTTGAAGAGGTGCACAGCTGTGTGCTGGATACATCTCTGCAGGTCACAAGATTTGCAGGTTTATGTCCCTTGTAATCTTTAGGTTTAAACATTTATCTTTGTAACCTTTCAGAAAAAAAATAAATAAAACTGCCTGTCTCCGTGGTTTCAAACACATGGTAGAAAGAAACAAACATGAACATTGGGATCAATATCCAGCAATCACCTCTTCACTCTTCCTAAACAGCAATGCTTTCTGCACACCTTTCTGTTCTGGAGAACAAGGCTTGGCTTAAAAGAAGATATGCAAATATTTTGCACTGTCCTACAAAAGCTGAGGCTTTTTTAAGCAGATAAGCAAAATAAAAGAACTTGTACACAGCAGGAAAACTCTGTAGATAGATACTAGCAGTGAAAAAAAAAGAATATGAAACATTCTGATCACTTTTCCCCAAACACTCAGATACTACTGGAAAAACTTTAAGCGTTGTAGGAAAACTCCATCCTTTTGCAATCTTTGAACCTCTGTTATGGTCACTGAGGTCAGGGTAAAGCTTCTTTAGTTTCTTTAGCTTCACAGGTCAGGACATTTAGAAGAGAAGGAAAAACAGAGACAGAAGTACTACCATGAAAAGTCAACTGCTTATGCAATCATAAGAGAACACTAACCCACGGTAGCACAGAGCACCCCGTCTTTGAAATAAAATGCACTGCTGTGAAAACTCCTCAGCTTTGTTCTGAAAGCATCCACAGCTCGGACAGAGCAGCATCCAGAACAAGGAGAAGCATAAGAGAAAAATTAGATTTGAGGAAGCACATGGAGACCAGACTCATCTTTTCCAGATAATCCAAGAAGCAAGGGGTCTGCTGGACCTTCTGTCAATCCCTGCTGTTTGTTGTGGCTTCACTTCTGTGCACTCAGAGCTATCAGCTGCTGAAGATTGCTGATGGAATGAAGAGCAGAAACCCCTGAGTTAGATACAGGTTCAGCTAACCCTGGAACTGGAAATCATAGACATGCTGCAACGTAATACTGTGAGTTACTTACTGTTAATTATCCCTGAAATAATTAACAGCACTGTGTGGTGCTGCACTGGGACAGCAGTGAGGAGCTCTCTGATGTTTGCTCTGCTTAGGATTGTCTTGGGAAAGGAAACACCTTTCCAGAGATGGCTAAAAAGTTTAACAACTCCTTGTTTCTGGAGTTGTCCCAACCTAGAAGAGCATGAAAGAATTGTCATGCTCTCAAGGCAAAGGGCAGTATTTAAACACTACAGACGTTACCACTGATAAAGGGTCATGCAATAATTATGATAGGCTGTGTAGTTGAATAAGGTACAAAGAAAAACCTTCATTATTAATAAAGAACTACATCATCTTATTTAAAATGAGGACAAATTGAAGAGCAAAGTCTGATGCTTTCTCAGGAGAGTCATGGAATGAAAATAGAAAGACAAAGGCCTTTCTCTGTACAAGGAGCCTCTCTGAAGCTCTCAAGGAGTCCTTCACAAATGAGATAAGAACATCGGTGTGACTCACTTGGTCTAAATGTCCTACTTCAGATATGCTAAGTGCCAGATATTGTCTCCATGGTGAATATTTATTCTGAGATGAGAGAAAAATAGCAAAAGGCATAGATTAAAGATTTGCCTGTAAGAGTACAAAGCTAAGGTAAGAGGGCAAGAGATTAGTTCTCTTTAGGTTGCTATGACCTATTCAGCAGCTCCAGATTGAGAATTAAAACCCATTGTCTTGAAATAAAAGTATTAAGACTGCTCCTGATGCCATTACTTAAACTTCTGTGATGCTACAGAGAGCAAATGTGGCCAACGTGATGCACAGGTCAACACACAAGCATGGGGCAGGAGGTGAGAGGAAGGGAGGGCTGGAGGCAGTTGGCAGTTCAGCTGGCAAAGGCTGCTGCAGAGCTGCTGCTGAAAGGAAAGACAAAAAACTCAGAGTCTAAGTTTAAGTCCATGGGAAAATGTTGAATTCCCAACTCTGCTCTATTTCTGAACAACTATAAGGGTCACATCCCAGAATCTAGCAAAGGATAGTTAAGCACCAAAGGTCATCTGAGTCAGTAGGCAGGGTCACTGATCAAGTCATCCATGTCCCTAGTGCACAGGAGTGCTACGATGACAGGCACCTTCAGTCAGGAGACACTGTGGCAATACAGACTGTGCTAACTCCTGAGGGAGTAAGGCAAGAAGAAAGGAAATTAAATGCTATGAGGGGGTTCTGATCTCATTTGCAGACAAGTAAATATTGAGTAAATCTTGGATTTTGGTGGAATTACACTGGATTTGCACTGTCTGAGCCTGAACCCGAGCCAGACCCAGAGTGTGTTCAGGTAAGCTCATTAAATACATCCCAACCCCTTTGACTCTGCTGGGAGCACTCACATGTTTAATGTTAATCATGTGCTTAAAAGCTTTGAAGGATCAGGGCAAGAGGGCTCAGCCACTTACAGGACTGAGCTATTCTGCCTTATGTACTAGCATCTGAAGAAAATAAGAGTGCAGTTGTCACCACTGCCTCCCAATGCCCTGAAACAGAAGGTTATAATTTAATAACTAAAGTTAAGATCAGTTTCTCTGGAGGAAAAAAGTCATTATAACAGTGGCAGCTTCAGACCTTTGTCTTTTGTGGTCTGTGTCATTCCCTTTAGATCATCCTTCACAACAGATATGAACCCATAGCTGCAGCAACACCATGTGCATCCAGACAGACAGAATTTAGAGCTTATTGTCATTAGTATTGGACAATGCTCATGTGTTGCTCATTGCTGCTTCTTGCTAATGACAGTACTCAAGAGTGAGGCAAGGTGAAATCTTCACATTCCCCAAAGGAGGACCCAAGAGGTGCAGGCAAAAGAAGAGTCAAGAACAAGTTTTTGCTGAGGGAAAAGGTGATGATGAGAGTACTGAGGGCTGAAGAGCACAACACCAGGCAACAGCAGACTACCTGCCTTCCCTCCTTCCTCCCTGGGATGAACTCCTCCAGGACAGCTTAGATGCAGCAGGGAAGGGTTAAATAATCCTGTTGACAAGAGCTTTTGCACATGGGATACCAAGTTTTCACTTTTCACCTCCACTGAAAGAAAAAGACATGATGAAAAACATCATGGAAGATTAAAAAATGTGATTAATGTAGCATCAAGGGACCATAACCCTCAGAAAGTTTCTAAATTGGACAATATAAGTCAGTAGGAGCTGCTGTTCAATGAACCAGTGAGTTCCTTATGGTGACTCTTGGGCTAGATTAAATTTGAGGTTGAATTCACCCACAGCACAGATGTTGAACCTTCTCACTGGTATCTCATAGCCAAGTGTGCTGAGACTGAACACCTCAGATGCCACAGGCAGATGTACCTGTTTCACAAGGATCATCTCTATTATTCCCCACTGGAATACAAAGTCTTTTTCAGGTCTGAACAATATGTAAAGTTTAAAAACCTCTCACATTTCTCTGTGTTTTGAAATACAGGTTCTCCTCCCCCTTCTTTTTCTCCTCTAAAATGCAGAAATGCACATACATTAACATAATTAAATGTGGAAGCTGGCTAATAGGGCTGATTTGGTCTAGAAGAAAAGTATGTAATTAGTGTGCCAAGTAACAGTACTATCAGTGGTGACACAACTCTTGGAGCTCCAAAGGGACATTCAGTATGACAACATTTGTGCTGGTGACAAAACCACGTGTGCACATGGAGTAGGTGGAAAATCCAGCCTGCCACAATATGTGCTTAAATGTCCTACCTTTTCCTCGCCCCCAGGACTGGCTCTGCCAGTCATCCCATTGCTAGGGATGAAGATAACAAACCATTGTCAAGGGCAACCTCAAAGCTGCTTGTTTCACATTAGCATCTTTAACATTTTCTATCTAATCAGATTTCCTGTTGGTTGAGGAAAGCTGCCTTTCCTCATTACCAGCTGCTATCCCAGATTTCCCTCTCCCCATCCCCAATACGTACTTTGCCATGCTTGTCTGCTTTTCTGTGTAAAAAGGTTATGTATGCCTGGAGGGAGACGAAATGTTACCAAAAAAACCCAACAAAAAAAGCAAAAAAAAAAATCCCACATGAAAACAGAACTGTGGGCAAGAGGCCAAGACTCTTGATTATGTGACTATGACTAACCAATGGGTGTTTTTCAAAAACATTTCTTTCATTATATTCCCTCCTCTGGATGTAATAACACAACTCAAATTAGCTTTCCAGGAGCAGACTTCTTTTATGTAACCATGTTTTATACAGATAGCAGCAGCTTATGTTTAAACTATTTAAGAGAACAAATAGCTGCAAAATGTACTTCAGATGGCCCTTCTCCTGCTAGCCTGGTATTCCTGGCTTGAGGGAATTTGTTGCTGCTAGGATATAGTTGTAAAAAATACACAGTGCTTACAGGACCCAACATTCAGGTAAAGGTGTCAGGTCTGCTCAGTTTATTGCATTTGAGGGATCCATGACATTGTAAACTGGAGAATGACTTTGACAAAACAAAGCTGGATCAATGAAGAATAAAGCAGCAGTTCATCTTTTAACTTAGGCCAAAGCTTCCCATAGCATTAGGAGAGGCAGCATGCTCTCTGAACTGCAATCCAGGCCAACAAACATCATCTGCCTGGCACTGGACCCAAATGGAAATTTCCACATTTTAGGAAGATGATATTTTTGTGATTTCCTATTGTCCTCCTTTCTTTCACATCTAGCATTTAAAAAAAATACTGTCCTTGCCATAGCTACTGGATCAAGGACCTTTTGTGTTTCTTTCAGTTTGATATAAAATGTGCTGGCCTCAACCCTATTCTACTGAAGTATATGGGTGCTGTGAAAATTGTTGACATTGCAAGCAGGTAGGTAGGGTGTTTGGGAAAGAACAAGAGACCAAGAGAAATTAATTTAGGAAACATGGATCTAATTTTCTCATTCCTTTTTTTTTTTTCCAGAAACGGGCCCAAGACAGAAGAAATGTTGGGCCACCTGGTTCAGATACCAGAGTGAGGTGATACTTAAGTCTTTCAGTGAATAGTAGAACTCCCCCTGAACTCCTCAAACACCCCTACAAAAAGCCAGGAAAATCTTTTACCTGGTATCATTATACAGGCCTAGGGAGTTCAAATCCTGAAGTGATAAAAGAGGCTCCCCCAGCCATGAACCCTGTATGAAAGTGGTTGAAAATTCAGAGAATAAATCTATCATTCAAATGAAATAAGCAAAAAGTTGCAAAGTTAGAAACATGCAGAATTTACCATGTGTTTCCATGTCATTACTCAGCAGATAAAAAAGATACCTTTTTATACTCTCTTCTTCCAGCAATTTTCCATAAAACTTCCATCATGACATTTTACTTGGAGAAATTTCCTAACAGCTTCTTAGTTGCCAAACTGTCCAAGATCTTCAAAAGTGTGTAAATGATGCTATAGTAACAAGTGTAAACATTTATTTTTCATTCATTCTCGCAGTACAGTCAAGCTGATAACTGCTGGGTTCACACCAGAAGGTATTCATGGAGGGTCTATCTCAGTCACTCCATTAAACAATCCATAGAATCACAGTTCAGCTCATTTCCCATGTAAAATTTTTCAAGCTTCACACCAACAAGCCACTGAGGATGAAAAGCATCAGTCTTTCACTGGGTCTAAAACCATTGCCAAGCAATTCACTGATTTTGAAAAAAGAGACCAATGCAGTCCAAACAATTTAAGCTGCGAGAGGCTAAAAGGACTCCTAGATGTGTATTTTTCCCTCTCGTGACAGAAGCACCATCTTTCACAGAAACGCATATAGAGATCATGCAACACCAGTGATACCCTAGAGATCCCCATCAACTCAGCTGCCAATACAGCTGCAGCTTCTTCTGTCCCAGCTAGTAATGTAAAATTCCTGGAGGAGGAAGAAGAGAGAGGAGAGAGAGGAGAGAGAGGAGAGAGAGGAGAGAGAGGAGAGAGAGGAGAGAGAGGAGAGAGAGGAGAGA